>JAJIBD010024291.1:0-45719 GCA_021461705.1 Cryptotis parvus | reverse complement strand
GAAACAAGAAGACCTCCAATACCCTGAATAAGCCTATCACCATTGAGGAAATAGAAACAGTAATTAAAAAGTCTGCCCAAACACAAAAGCCCAGGTCCAGACGGATTCACTAGTGAACTCTACCAAACCTTTAAGGAGGACTTACTGCCAGTCCTTTTCAAGCTCTTCCAGGAAATAGAAGAAACAGAAACACTCCCAAACAGCTTCTATGAGGCACATATCACCCCTGATACCCAAAGCAGGGAGAGACAACACAAAGAAAGAAAACTACAGACCAATATCCCTGATGAACACGGATGCTAAGATCTTCAACAAAATACTAGCAAACAGAATCCAAAGACTCATCAAGAAGATTATACATCATGACCAAGTAGGATTCATCCCGGGAATGCAAGGATGGTTCAACATTAGCAAGTCAATCAACATAATACATCATATCAATAAAAGAGAAAAATAAAAACCATATGATCCTACCAATAGACGCAGAGAAAGCATTTGATAAGATCCAGCACCCGTTCATGATTAAAACCCTCCAGAATATGGGAATTGAAGGGACTTTCCTCAAGATAGTTACAGCCATCTACCAAAAGCCCACAGCGAGCATCATTCTCAATGGGGAAAAGTTGAAAGCCTTCCCCTGAGATCAGGGACAAGACAAGGTTGCCCACTCTCACCCCTTTATTCAATATAGTACTGGAAGTACTTGCCATAGCAATCAGAGAAGAGAAGGACATCAAGGGCATCCAGATAGGCAAGGAAGAAGTCAAGCTATCATTATTTGCAGATGACATGATATTATACCTAGAGAACCCTAAAATCTCTACCCAAAAACTCCTAGAAACAATAGATGCATATAGTAGAGTGGCAGTATACAAAATCAACACCCAAAAGTCGGTGGCTTTCCTATATACAAATAACGAAAGAGAAGAAAGGGATATTAAGGAAACAATTCCATTCACAATTGTGCCACAGAAAATCAAATACCTAGGAATCAACCAACCCAAGTGTGTAAAGAACTTGTACAAAGAAAACTACAAGAAACTGCTCCAAGAGATAAAAGAGGACACAAGGAAATGGAAACATATTCCCTGCTCATGGATGGGGAGAATCAACATTGTCAAAATGGTAATACTCCCTAGAGCTCTGTACAGATTCAATGCAGTCCCTATAAAGATACCCATGACATTCTTCAAAGAAATTGACCAAATACTCCTGAAATTTGTATGGAACAATAAACTCCCAAGGATAGCTAAAGCAATCCTCGGGAAAAAGAAGATGGGAGGCATCACCTTTCCCAACTTCAAACTGTACTACAAGGCAGTAGTAATTAAAACAGCATGGTATTGGAATAAAAACAGACCTGTGGGCCTATGGAATAGAATTGAGTATCCTGACACCCAACCTCAAACACATGATCATTTAATCTTTGATAAAGGTGCAACGAGTCCAAAATGGAGTAAGGAAAGCCTCTTCAACAAGTGGTGTTGGGAAAACTGGGCAGCGACATGTAAAAATGAGTTTGGACCTGTGTCTAACACCATGCACAAAAATCAGATCAAAATGGATTAGAGATCTGAATATCAGACTTGAATCCATAAAGTACATTGAAGAAAATATAGGAAAAACCCTCCACAACATTGAAGCTAAAGGCATCTTCAAAGGTGAAACATCACTAACAAAGCAACTAGAAGAAAAGATAAACATATGGGACTACATGAAACTAAAAAAGCTTCTGCACCTCAAAAGAAACAGTGACTAAGATACAAAAGCAGTCCACAGAATGGGGAACGAATATTCACCCAATACCCATCTGATAAGGGGTTAATATCCAGGATATATCAGGCACTGGTAGAACTTTACAAGAAGAAAACAAACAACCCCATCAAAAAATGGGGAGAAGAAATGAACAGAAACTTCAGCAAGGAAGAAATTCGAATGGCCAAAAAAAACATATGAAAAATGCTCATCATCACTAATCATCAGAGAGATGCAAATCAAAACAACAATGAGATACCACTTTACACCACAGAGACTGGCACATATTCAAAAGAGCAAGAACTACAAGTGCTGGCGTGGATGTGGGGAAAAGGGGACACTCATCCATTGTTGGTGGGAATGCCGGCTGGCACAGCCTTTCTGGAAAACAATATGGACTTTCCTCCAAAGACTAGAAATTGAACCAGCCGACTCTGGGAATCTACTCTGGAAACCAAAAATACGCAGCGGAAACACCATCCCTACTTTATGTTCATAGAGCATTATTCACAATAGTGTTCATCTACTAGGGAATACTAGGGCTGTCAGAAAAAGGATGAAATTATGAAATTTACCTGCAAATGGATGGACATGGAGTCTATCATGCTGGTGAGGATTAATCGAAGGAAAGGGACAGATATAGAATGACTGCATTCATTATAGGATATAAATAGATACCAGTGTCTTAATAAATATGGGAAATGGTAATGGCAGATTAAAACTCACCACTGAATATACAAAGAGACTTAAGTGATAAACTCTAAATATCTGCAGGGCAGCCAAGGAGGGGGGGAGGGGGGCAGGGGCGGAGAGAGAAACGGGCCGGGGGGGGAGGTGGGGGGATTTGGTGGAGTGGGGGCCTGGGGGGGGGGTGGGTGCTGGATACTGTATTACCAAGAACCAATTATGAACACCTTGTAATGTATGTCTCGGCTAATATTAAAAAAAAGACTAGAAATGAACCCGACCGCACTCTGGGAATCTACTCGGGAGACCAAAATACGCAGAGAAACCCATCCTTATTTAGTCTAGATTATTCCAGCCAGAATCTGGAAGCAACCAGAGTGCCCGAAAATCGATGACTGGATAAAAGAAGCTTTGGTACATCTACACAATGGAATACTATGCAGCTGTTAGGAAAAATGAAGTTATAAAATTTGCCTATAAATGGATGGACATGGAGAAGATTATGTTGAGTGAAATTAGCCAGAAGGAGAGAGAGACAGACACAGAATGACTGCATTTATCTGCATAACATAAATATATATGTACATATTAAGATACCAATATCCAAGGTCAAGTGAAACATGTATCAGGAGGTCTTGTCAAAGGTGGAAATTGTCACAAATGTGTGGGGAGTCAGAGGCTAGGTAAGACAGAAAATGGAACAGTGTGCTAACAATTGTCGAGGGTACTAATGCCAACCTAGAACTGAGCATTAAATAGAGGCAAAAGGATACACATGACAACCCTTTAATGTATGTTCTGTAATCCATAGTCTGAGGGGAAGGAAAAGAGAAAGAGAGAGAAACGGAAAGAAATAAAGTACCTGCCATGGAGCAGAGGCTGGGGAAGGGGGAGGGAACCGGGACGTTGGTGGTGGGAGATGGGCACTGGTGGCGGTATGGGTGCTGGAACACTGTATGACCAAAACCCAAATATGAACTTTTTAATTGTATATCTTTGTAATTGTAAAAATAAAAAATTTTTAAAAAAATTAAAAAAAAATAAAAAATAAATTAAGCTCCAGAAAAAATAAATAAAAAAAAAAGATAAGATGAAATTAAAAAAAAAAAGAAATCAAAAAGTTTGATATTGTCATATTGAGCAGTCGGATTAAACTAGAGATTTTAGGAGTTTATGCATCTAGTGTATATATTTTTAATATATTAGTTAATTTATATATTAATTGAAAAGTCATATATATGATATATATATATATTTTATTTCACAAAGATACAAAATATACCTAGTGGAGAAAAAAGCAGTTTGTTCAATAAATGGTACTGAGAATTTCATGTAAGAAGATGAAACTCAATCTGTGGTCTACAAAAAGTAAACAAAAGTTTACTTGAGGGGTAGGAACGATAGTACAGTGATAAGGCTTTTGCCTCACATGTGGCTAAACCATATTCAATACCTGGTATCCCATATGGGACCCCAGAGCACCTGGACAGTCTGTGTATATATCAGTGGGAGGGTGAATAGGTTGTGGTGTGTGAAGCTCTTTTTTGTTCCTGGAGCGGGATGATGTCCGTGGGCCTATCTCACATGTGACAGGACATATTGAAATATGTTGCTGGTGCCCACTCAAGCAAATCAATGATATATGGGAAGACAGTGATGTAGTGATATATATACACACATACACATATACATATATACATATACACATACACTCACACACACACGCACCTTACAGCACACACACACACACACACACACACACACACACATATACACACACATATATATATATATATATATATATCGCTACTTGTCACTTGCCTTCCCATTGTTCATCGACTTCCTGGAGTGGACGCCAGTAATGTCTCCATTCTTTGGGAATGAGGTCATTATTGTTACTGTTTTTGCCATAATAAACACACCACACGTAGCTTTCCAGGCTCTGCAGTAGCTCTGGATTCACCCCAGGGGGCCCAGTATGTATGCAAATGTCCTTTATAATGTATATTATGTAATGTATATATTTTAATATATATACACACACATTAGAATGTTGTAGAAAGAAATTTCCTGCCCTAACAAAGCCCCAGCAGGCACATACACACCCCAAAAGCCACCGCCAGGAGTAATTCCAATTGCAGACCCAGGGGTAGCCCCTGACCATTGCTGAGTATGACCCAAAAAAAAAAAAAAAAAATACTTGAAGTCAATTAAAAGGTAAATATAAGTCCAGAAATCAGAAAAAATGCCTAGTAAGACAAAAAAATAAGGAAAATATTGGCTTGGCTTAAATATTATATTTTGGAAGTTATACCTATAGTACTAGCAAGAAAATAAAAGTAGCTCAGTGGGATTTTAGTAAACCAAAATAATCTACACAGAAAAAAGTGGGTTAACAAAAACTAAAAGTCAACCTCTGGAATGGGAAAAATAACATTTTGCATCTGATAATGCATTAGAAAATGGCCATACTTTTTAAACAATGTAAAAATAATTCATGATACTCAATAAGAAAAATAAAGAGTTCCAAATAGTTTAACCAAATACCTAACTTAAAAAAAATGATTATTTTTTTCAACAAAGATACACAAATGACCAGCAGATTGATAAGATTTTTTCCAATATTAATTTCACCAGGAAAGGGAAATGCTACTTAAAATCACAGTAACATACAAACTCATGTCTATTAGAATTGCTATTGTCAAAAGATAAAACATAACAAGTGATGATGATGATGAGTATGTAAAAAAGGGTAATATGTATCATTTATTGGTGATATTGTAAATTGATGCAGCTATTATGAAAATAATATGGAGGGAACTCAAAAATTAAAATAGGGATGTCATTGATCCAGCAATTCCACATGTGGGAGGTGAAAACACTATGACAGGAGAGACCTTGACTCCTTGTTCACAGCATTGTTAACAATATCAGTACCTGGAAACAAACTGTGTGTCTATCAGTGGGTGGGGTGAATAGGTTGTGGTATATTTGTACATTAGAATGTTGTAGAAAGAAATTTCCTGCCGGCCAAAGCTCCAGCAATCACACACGCACCCCAACAGCCACTGCCATGACTCCAACCGTGCTCTACTTCATGACAGAGCTCCAGAGCCATGATAACCTGCAGAAAATTTCAGGAAAACAGTGTTTTGGCCTTAAATCTCTAAGCTTTCTCAGAGTCAGAGTAGGCTAACTCTCCCCACCTCACAAGTACTTCCAGAAGCCAGGCAGCCACACCATGTCCCATTGCAGCTGCTATGTAAGCTCATCCACCACCTTGTTCCAGAGACTCAGTAATAAATTTCAAAAGAGAATCAATTAGTTAAATTTTTTTTCCAGATACCTTGTCCTAGCTAACACCTTTGGGGTGATTTCAGGAGAAAGATGGGGCGATGTCTCCAAGCCCCAGCAGAAGCATTCACACCCCCCAGAGCTGCCACCATGCTCCAGCCAGACTGCTCAGTTAAATATTCTGGAGTAACATCCACAAACTCTACAAAACTAACATCACTAGGGAATACACTAGATTGGATGGAAATGCAATAAGGACCCAACCAATCTTGACTAACCAAACATTAATACAGTAGGCTTGACTTACAACAAGCTCAATAAACCCTCAGTAAAGGACTTAACATCCCCAGGGTGAGATACAATTATAACAAATTTTCTTTTGCTGAAGTATTTTTTTTGCTCGTTTTACTAGCCATTTAGTGGTAATAAGTAATATAAAATAAACTGTTGTAGACTCACTATGGGAGAAGTCTGAGGGTGGTTGGGAAAATGGAGACAATGGTGGAGAAAGGGTGAAAATGGTGTGGGACTGATGTTGAAATATCAGTTGCCAGTAACAAAAAGTCATAAATAATTTTGTAAGCCACAGTGTCTAAATAAATTTGGTGGGTGAGGGGGAAGGTACGTGCAATTATGTTGCCGTTTTACCTCCAAATGAATTGACATGAGGATATTATGCTAAGTGAAGTAAGAAACTCTATATAGTTGACATAGAGATGATACAGTTTTAAACCACTTGCCTCATAAGTGGTTGTGCCTATGACAATGGTTTTAATCTCTGCTTCAGTAGTTTGCATATGGCCCTAAGTACCACTAAGTGTGGCCTCTGTGTGTGATCCCTGACCATCACCCACTGTGGTCCTACTCCTACTTACTATTTCACCTCCATAAATAAATGAACAAATATATATACATATATGTGTGAATGTTTGTGTATATATAGATGTGTGTATATATATACACTGTTTTAGCAAGTGGAACTCTTAAGCAATCATATTTATAAATAGAAGCCAAAATAAAAAATATACAAGTGAAAAAGTAAAGATAAAACTTGTAGAAAAGGAGACTTTATTTTTAGTGTTACCTGAGTTGGGATGAGGTTGGGTGGGTGGGTAGATCCAATGAAGGTGATCAGAAGTTAGAAAGTTCCAATTTTAACATAAATAAATAGAACTAAAGAATTAATATACAACATTATGACTGTAGTTGACACCACTGTATGATGTATTTGTAAGTTGTTAACAGAATAGTGTTGCAGTACACTGCTACCGAAAGCCTCTGCATCAGGCCTGGAGTTGCCTCCTGCAGGCCACTTTGTAGATAGGAGGAGGACAGTTTCAATGTGGCAGTTTGTCTGACCATGTATTTTATACTGGCTGTTATAAATATTCTCTCATGCTGCCACAATCATCATGGGACTAGCTAGATCTTATCGGGTATATTTGCCTGGCCACGTTGGATCTCTAAGTAATTAGACCAGAGAGAAATGCTGTTTGCCTCCAAGAAAGCAAGCATGGCTCTCTGATAAGTCAAAGGCTAATATACAGAGCAACCATGAAGTAAAGAGGAGACTCAGTGAAGGCTTGGAGAAATATATAACTAGCTATAGAATATTCTTTGGTACAGATGCATACCTTTGTATTCTGAGATATTTTGTATTCTGAGATAATGTACATCTCAGAAGCCCCTCCTCCACTCTACCATGCAGGGGCACTTACAAGGCAGATCTTGCCTTGGTGGCAACATTAACATCTCAAAGGGGTCCTGGGAGAAATTACCTGAGGGATTTGACCCTAACTGCTCTCCATTGGAATGGGCTGTCTGTGTTGCTGGGATATAAAAACTGTAGCCTGCTTTCTTTCTAGGTCCTTTATGGCACTCTCTTTCTTGCCTCTTCATTGTCTCCTCTGTGCAGAGCCTTAACACGGGGGGAGGGGGGGCAGCCGTCTTGACCTCCATGTGGCCGGGGCACAGCCGAGAACCTAGATTCTCGCATCTTTCTCCGGCTGCCCAGCCACCGATTCCCTTGGGCAGAAGGGGATCCCTGACCCTGCTCCCAGATTTTGTGTGGGGCGAACCAGCATTTCCCCTGCAGAATAGATCCTAAGTAATCTCTTTACAGGGAAATTTTTTTCTTAATCTGTGCCTATATGAGATAACATATAGTATCAAATCCGATAACCCTTAAACACTTATGAAAGTCAAACTAATATGCTAAATATCTTAATTTTATCAGTGTTGTATATTAAATACATCACATTGAAATTAGGAAAAAATGTGGTTGGAAAAAAAGGATGCAGAATTAAATCTTATATTTTGAAAGACATAACAAATAAGGGAGGTTTCAAAAAACTTCATAACCTAACCAGAATGAAATTGTTCCTTGTATGGAACATAGTGACAGGTTGGGAAACACGTTTAGGAGACATATATAGAATCTCAATAGCTGACTTCTATGTCCAATGTGGACAATAAGCCAGAGGAAATGTCTGCTTTAAAATGAAATCTGAGAGGACAATTTTGCACTTAAAATGTATTACAGATTTTTTATGGCTTGTCAAGTACTGTATGGCCTCACCTTTACCTACTTCTCTCTGCTATTTCAGATCATTCTTTTCTCAATGTACTCAATGCAGTTCAGAGCTTGGTCTTATGCCAGAAAGGCTCTTACTCAAGATCATTATGTAATTAGCTTGTTTTATTTTTGCTTAGATTTTCATTCCAAAACTGATTGCTATCACAAATATTTATAATAAAGTGGGAAGAAGAATCTGTCTCAATTACTAAGTCAGAAGAGGGCTTGCCCTCATATGTTTACTGATAGAAGAAGTCACTAACCAGGAATACTTGGGGTTGGGGGGAGGGGAGAAATTGTGACTGTTTCTTATTTGGAGTGATGGTAAGGTTTTGTGTCTAGACCTGGGCCCTGTATCTTAAGTGCATTTTGTTTATGTATATAAATTAAAATATGCAATTATATTTTGTGAAACTAAAATATTTTTAGAGCAGCTCTAAGTTCATAAGTAAATAGGAGAGAAAGTACAGAGTTCACACATATGCTTTTGCCTCTCTGGCTCCTGTAACTCCCTTCCCCAATGTCAGCATTCCAAACCAAAGTGGTGCATTTGTTATAGTTGATGAACCTATGTTTATATATACTTATCACTGGAAGTCTATAGTCTACATTCAGATTTACTTTTGATGCTGAGCATTCTATGGATTTGGATAAATGTACAATGAGATGCATTCCTCATTGCCTCAACATATAGTTTATCTGCCCAAAAATACCTCTGTGCACTAGCCTATTCTCCCCTCCATGTTTCTTAATGCCTATTATCCTCTAATTTTTTTTACTTTGTTTACAGTTCTTTCATTTCTAGAATATTATAGTTTGAGTCATGGATCATATTTCTCTCTGTTGGCTTCTCACACTCATATATCATTTCCTTTATATTTTTCTGGCTTGCTAACGTTTATTTGTAGTACCACAGAATATTCCATCGTATCCCACTTTATTCATTCCTCTATTGAGGGACATTTTGATTGCTTTCAAGTTTTGACAAATATAAATAAAGCTGTTATAAAATCCAAGTGCAGATTTTGTATGGGTATGGTTTCAGTTTCTTTGGGAAAATATGTATATGATTATTGTACTAGAAGAGAAGAGTCTGTTTATTTTTATGAAATTGAAAAACAATCTCCCATAGTGACTCTGACAATTTGCGTTGCCATCTTGTCACTATTTGGTCATCATCTTTGTTCTTGGATTTTTACCAATCTCTTTGATGTGTAGTTGCTTTGCAATTCTCTAATCTTATATGATACTGAACATATTTTCATATGTCTGACAAATCCTCTGTAGTACTATGAAGATACTTCAATAAATTTAGAAAAATGTAACCCACATACTTAAAAGCATTATCTCATGTTATTAGGAACTTATAAATTATAGAGACAAACTATTTTTTTGAGTTTCAAAAGAGTGTCACTTGAGTTTTAGAGTGAAAAGTGTTCACTTGAGTTTTTAGACCAAAACTTGGCCATGATTTGGACATGGAATATTCTCTCTCTCTCTCTCTCTCTCTCTCTCTCTCTCTCTCTCTCTCTCTCTCTCTCTCTCATACTTTCTTTCTATTTTTAATTGATGTAGCAACTTTATTTCCCTCATTGGGGTCTTATATATGATTTCAAACAAAGAAGCATATGGATCACATTTAATAATTGTCCACTACGAAACAATTACATTATTATTATTTTTACTTTGACACTTTTTGGTTTATTTATTCTTTATTTAAACACCATGATTTATAAAGTACAAAGATTTTCACAACATAGCTATTAGAAAGATTCATCATTAAACATCAATCCCACCACCAGTGTGCCCCCACCCGAGACCCGCATTTCCCATTTCCCACCCCCCCCCCATCCCTATGCCTGCTCCTTTAGATGGCATCAATTATGTTGATCATTATAGCCCATGTAAGTGAATGGTATTGATAAAGTTATGGCTTTTTTTTCTAGATTGTTGTGTGGGAGTCTGGCAATTCTATTCTTGGATTCACTTTCTGGGTTTCCAGAACACAGTGGTTTTCTACTGTCAAACCCAGCACTGCAACTGAAGCAGGAATGTCCTGTCGGGTCGGAGGCGCAGAGATGAGACACCAGGAACACGACGTATTTCCATTAATATTTTTAATAATCACCAGCCAGAGGGGCAGCAGTTCGCATCATGGCAGGAGCTCGCTGACCTGAACTAACTCATTTGACTGAAAGAACTGACTGACCACCTCCACACAGACCCCAACTCCCTTATCCCTCATCTCAAAGGGCAATACAGCTTAAAGTTTGCATGGTTTACATTACAAAGACAGTTCACATTCATTGAATAGGACTTAGGAATAATAGGAAGGAGATAACCAGGAACCAAAAACCTGCAGGGGCTGCTATCTAGGTAAGATGAGATGAACAAAAGAAATGCATTACAGTTGCTAATGCAGCCTTCCCGACTAGCCCATGATGGCAAGGACATGTCAGACAGAAGAACAAGAAAAACCTGTTTTCCGCCTAACTTTAAGCATCATCCATTAGACTCCATCTTGGGCTAGTTATAGCCAACGGGGAAATGTGCAGAGAAATGACCTAGGATAGCCTTGTCTGGGTATACCTGCAGCTGATCAACAGTTTCACTAGGGAATTCTACATACTAACTCTATTGGGGACAGTCTGCCGGAAGTCCCTGTGTATCTGTTAACAGGCAGTATCCATCAGACCTTCCTTCGCATATCCTTAGATCTACCTTCTGCCAACAGCAACTAAGGACAACACTTATTTCACATTTATCTCAACCTCTATTTGAGCTTGTCCTACACATACACTGAATAATCTATTTTATATTGCTTGTTGGAGCTACTTCTCTAAATACTTCAATGAATATGGTCTTAGACAAAAGTCATTGGAGATTCTTAAATCTCCATTGTGACATTTGAGCCCATAGGAAATTATTGATATGTTGCCACAGATCACACATCGTGCCCACATTGTATTTCTATGAAATGTGTTGGGATACCTGTTAGATGAATATACTAGGTTTAGAGATATTGCATGACTGCATTGAGTCTGTGTACCGTGGAGGTGGGGCTCTGAAGAGCTATGGTGTCCAGACCTTGAAAATGGCTACAGTTGTGGTGCATGCAATTTTCCAGCCTCTGAGAGTCTGTTGGAGGGCATAGAGGCGGGACCAGAACCTTTCCCCTTCCAACACACATCATCAGCCTAGCACACAGCGAGTGGGCAGCAGCTCGACCTTGCGCTTGTGTCTCTTTCTTTCTCCTCCCTTCATTGAGTAATTCTCAATTACATTCATCACACCAAATTACAGTCAGAAATTTGTCTTCATTTCTCACCTATGAAACTCTCTCATTCAGCCTTTCAATGTTAAGTAACTATTATATTTACCTTGTCGGTTTATTGTGAGATTATTTATATTTATTAGATATTATTACCCTAATAGTCTACTTTTCATCTATAATGTGGAAACTAGTCTTTAAAGATAACAAGGTAAAATTGTCTTAAATGAAGACTGTATAGAGTCATGCTCTTTGAACTAGGAGGGTTTATAAAAATACAAAGAATAAAATCTCAAAAAGAATTGAGGTACTCTTGGAAAAATGACCAAAATATAGAGAAATAATCTGAGAATGAAATTGTTGCTGTCCATAATGTCTGACTTACCAGGACCACTTGAAATCAACAAGTTAGACAACTTAACTGATGTCTCAAGAATAATATAATTCAATATATTACAAATTTATTGCTGCTTTACCAAATAATTTTGTACTAGCTTCTTTCTTGAAACTACCATGCTGCAGGGCTGAACCGTATGTGTTAGGTTGAAGTTTTCCTATAGAAATTTAAATATAAGTTTGTTATAAGTATATGAAATTAAATTTATTTTGTAACCAATGAGCTCTTCTGAACAATACAGCAAATCAGGAATTTATGGAGGAATAGACTAAAATTTTACTACTTACACATTTACAACTATTATAAACATGACAGAAAAAGTTAAATTATAAGGCATACCTTGTAAAAATTTATTTACACAAGCATGTGTGCATTAGAGGCAAAAAGAAAATTTATTTTATTGCTTTACAAAGTTCTCACCTCATATGCACTAATCAACACAAACTTAAAATCATATAGAAAAAAAATTAAACAATCTATATGAGTATTCCACAGAACACAAAAACTACAAAAAATAAAATGGGGACCAGATGATACAACAAATAGGATGTTCTCCTTGGACATAGCCAACCGAGTTCAATCTCTGCATCCCATATGATTCCCAAGCACTGCCAGGAGTTCCTGAATGCAAAGCAAGGAATAACTCCTGAGCATTGCCAGGCTTAGGCCAAAAAAGAGAAAAAAGAAAATAAAAAGAAAATGTAAGTAAGTATATTAAATTCAACACTTATAGTTTGATGAATGCAAATCGGGAACAGTATTTTAATTTATCATATTAGCAACTACTTAGAGATTTGATGATACGCATATATTGGCATATAAGTATACATCAGTCTTTTATATGTATATGTAAGTATATATGAATTATATCATAAAATAAGTATATACTTCACAAAAGAAGCTGAGTGTATAGGTTATGCTTTGCAACATTATCGTAGTAGTACATTTCTGTTCATTGGAAAATAAGTACATATTATGAGTGCTATTAAATGGAATGATGTATCTATATGTTTTGACATAGAGATATGGCTCTTTTAGTGAAAATAAGCAAATGTTATATATACAGGAATATATACCATGTTGGGTGAATAAACTTTTTTAATGTGGCTACCTTTAAAAATTTGCAGAGGTCATTGTATGAATAGCAAAATAGGATATTTGAATTTCACATAGAAGCCATTTGTATGCATTTTCTTATCTTTTAAATGCATTATACATCTCAGTGTTGGAATTTCATGAGTGATATAATTAAAATTATTTTTATTTCTGTGTGATATCTTTAATAACAAAATAAAAGTATATCAATGAAAGAAAAGTGAGATATGCTAAATATTTTTTTCATGAATAAGTAGCTATTCTTACCAGGGTTTTCCCCAAAACTATACTTAGGCTAATCTTTAAAATGATTTTTAAAAAAAGAGGGGGCTATAATAGTCGAGGGTACTTAGCACAGAGCGGAGATAGAGGCAAAAGGATAGACAAGACAACCTTTAAATATGTTCTGTAAGCTAGTCTGGGGGAGGGGGAAGAGAGAGAGGAAAGAAGGAAAAAAGGAAACGAAAGAGGGGGGGGGGGGGGGGGGTGGGCTGGGGGGCGGGGAACAAAAAAAGAAAAAATGATTTTAATACAAGAATTCTAAATTAAATTACCTATTGAACAATCTGATTTTGAAGTGATATTAAACTTGAAATAGAATTATTTTTCTCCCATTATTTCCAATAACATGTTTTATGTATATTAAATCTTCCTTCCTCATCCCTTATGCAGATACCTTTATTTTATGAAAAGCACAAATAGATCTTTAAACTTTGAGTCTTATCTTCTGTCTTCTCTACTTCTGACTCTCCTGACTTTGGATAGAGGACTGGGGCTGGGTCCACTCCTTACATTTCATCCTCCTTTATGTATTGGAGCAGGAAGTACTTCCTTTTTGTTTATGAAGGAAAATAAAACCTATTTCTGAACCAAACATAAAGTAATACAGTCTTTGGGGGTGGCTGCACCTAAGTAATCAATGGAGCATTCTTTTTTTTAAATTTTTAACTTTTTTATTATACCACCATGAGATATACAGTTACAAAAGTGTTCATATTTTAGTTTCAGTCATACAGTGTTCCAGCATCCATCCCTCCACCGGTGTCTGTTTCCCACCATCAATGTCCCCTGATTCCCTCCTTACCAGCCTGTGTCTATGGCAGACAATTTTAACTTCTCTCTCTCTCTCTCTCTCTCTCTTTCTCTCTTACACATTGTGGATTGCAATACATACATTTAGAGGTTATCATGTATTTCTTTTTGCCTACTTTCAATGCTCAGTTCTACGCTGGTATTATCATTTACAATAATTATTAGTACACTGTTCCTTTCTCTGTATTACCTAACCTCGGACTCCCACACATTTGTAGTAGGTTCTACCCACTGAAAACACAGCCTGATCCATGTTTTGTCTGACTTTGGATATTGGTATCATGCTATTTTTTTTTATATTCCTCAAATAAATGCAGTCATTCTATATCTGTCCTTTTTCTTCCGGCCAATTTCACTCAGCATGATCCTCTCCATGTCCATTCACTTATAGGCAAATTTTATAACTTCATTTTTTTTTAAAAGCTGCATAGTATACCATTGTATAGATGTACCACAGTTTCTTTATACAGTCATCAGTTCTTGAACATTCTGGTTGTTTCTGGTTGTTTTCAGATTCTGGCTATTGTGAACAGTGCTGCTATGAACTTAGAAGAGTAGATCATGCTTCCACTGTGTGTTTTTGGTCTCACAGTGCATATTTCCAGAAATGGTATTGCTGGGCCAAATGGGAGCTCAATTTCTAGTCTTTGGAGGAATGTCCATATTGTTTTCCAAAACGTATGTGCCAGTCAACATTCCCATGGAGCATTCTTGAAAAAAATTTTTTTTTTTAAATTTCAGGAGTGACTCCTGGCTTTGTTCAGAGAACCTTTCGCAATGGCAGAAATCAAATCAGGGTCAGCCATATGTAAGACAAATGTATTAACCCCTGTACTGTCTCTATGGTCCAAGAAATACCAATTTTTGAAAGTGTCTTCAGAAGCCTTCCCATGGCCCAGGTTTCTTGGAGTAAAAATAGAAAAACAGGGCCAGTAGGGAGTCATTTATGTCAAGACACACAAAATTTTGTAGGACTTAACATAACTGCTATTTCAGCCCCTGTCACATATGGAAACAGACTCATCAATCCTTTCCTTCTTGGTTGGTACTTGTGAGTAATGTGCAAAACAGATGCCCCATCTTCCTTGAAGAAAAGGTTCTTTAACAGAAAATCTTTTCTATCCCACATTGTTTCTTAGGATAAAAGTCTTCAACTTCATACACTTTTCTGTAGTACTTTTTTTAATGACTGGTTGTGAAGCAATCTGAGCTCAAGAGGTGGTTAATAAAGTCAAATAAACAGTTCAGTTTATTCGGATAAACTTTTGTTTTGACTGGAGACATAGTACAGGCATTAAGGTGCTTCCTTGTGCATGGCTATTCCTGGTTTGATTCCGCCTGTATATGGTCCCCTCTCACCCCACAACCCACCCCAGGCAGTACCAGGAGTGATCCACGAGCAGAGCCAGGAATAAGCCCTGAGTACAGCCACCCCCATTCCAAATTTTATTTTAGTTGATGTTGCCTGAATATGAAATCCAACTCCATTGCCCATTTCCAACCCAACACCCTTTCCTGTAGTTCCAGGGGAAGAAGGTAGCTTCTAGCAAACCATATTTTCTGGAGAACACTTGTTATTTTCTTCTTTCTGTTGCCTTTTTTAGATTTTTCAGGACTATTCAGGGTGCAAATAAAAGCAGTTATACAATTAGCTGGCTCTGTCTATAGTGCCAGTTCCTATTGGGTTCAATTCAAGAAAAATAGAATGATAACCACTCAACATTAATTTCTACTTAATTATGTCAAAAATACTAAAAATATTACAAAGCCAACTATCTTTATCAATGTAGGAAGTCTTAGATGCTAAGAACCTGCCATTTTCATTTTAATCTTATTTTATTTCATGAAAATATTACTATATTCATTTTTTGTGCCTATCAGAGGAGAAAAACATAAAACTAAAGTGATAAATATTCTAGAATATGACCCAGAGAAGTATTTTATTCAACAATCAATTTGTTATAACTGCAAAGATAATTCTGTATCCAAGGCAATAATAATTGGCTTTACCACTTGGAGTTCACCTTGTCTGTAATAGTATGGTTGAGGGATATAGTGCCTGCTTGCTTGCAGTGAACTTCACACCTAAATAGAGTGTTGATTTCTAAATTCAGTTATTAAAGCCAGTCGCATTGCAGGATAGCAGAAATATTTTAAAAACTGATTAGTTGTATGTCAGTTTTGTATCAAATACAAATCTATAATTAAAGATTACCTTTAATTATAGATGTACAAAATTAGAAACTTTTCATTTGGAATATGATACTGTATGCTTAGTTAAATGGTTGCATTTAAAATTTGCACTGTACTTTGATGAAGTTGCTTGAACTGTGTAACAGAGGGCATCAGAAAGTCTTATTCTACATACAAAGAAGCACATAGAACTCAGAGTTATGTAGGAACCAAGGAACGAACAGTGTAATTCCCTTAGTTTTGGCTGGATCTAAATTAAACCCTCCTAAAATAAAATATGAGGTGGGATTTCCTACCCTAGTCAATTTCTACTTTGACAGAACAAGAACATTAATTGGGCTGAAGTTAATATTTATATGAGGGCTTCATCCTAACATATTCAGAGATAAAGAATCCTGATGAAAATAGAAATAAATCCCTGTAGATGTAGAGAAGGGAGAGGAATGAGATTTGGGAAATGAATTAGTTTGAAGAAGATATAAATGATACCCAAAATAACAGAGAAACTGGTAAAATGATGATGGAGCCTTTTATTTTAATAGTGAATGGGGAGATTTTTTTACTTCAATATTAGATGTGGAAGAGGTGGGTATAGAGATAGAGATCGAGGAGATAGAGATAGAGATAGAGAGATAGAGATATAGGGATAGAGAGATAAAGAGAGATAGAGATAGAGATAAGATAGAGATAGAGATATATATAGAGATAGAGATAGAGATAGAGATAGAGATAGAGATAGAGATAGAGATAGATAGATAGATATTAAAAAAGGTGACTTGGAAGTCATCAGCCCGTATTATCAGTGGGTATTAAGTAGGGTTTCTCAACCTCAACAGATGGACTACTGTCATTTTGTGGGATCCTCTGAAGTTTGGAGAGTGCTTGGCAGCACCCATAACCCCATCTCAACCCTTTTCTTATTGCCTGTAGAAGCTTCTCATCCCTCACAAATTTTCACAACCAAAATGTTTACATACTTAAGAATGTATGTATCAAAATCCACAGTGTGTAAGAGAAGGAAGGAGGAGAGAAAGAGAAGAGAAAGAGAGAGAGAGAGAGAGAGAGAGAGAGAGAGAGAGAGAGAGAAGTGATAAAGAACTCTCCATAAAGGCAGGCTAGGGGAGAGGGGAGGAAATCGGGGACATTGGTGGTAGGAAATGGGCACTGGTGGAGGGATTAGTGCTGAAACAATGTATGACCAAAACCCGGACATGAACATCTTTGTAATTGTATATCTCTCGGTAGTATAATAAACTACTAAAAAAATTATAAAAGAAAAAATAAAGAATCCCTAAGGGCCTTTGATGGGGTTACTGCCACAAAAAATAAAACTAAAGTAAGCATGAGGTGAAAATATACTATTTGAGATCAATACATCAGCATTTATGAGAGAGACACAAGAAGAAGCATCACTAAAGGGCACTGAGGAGTGACCACCTCAGCCCAAGAAGGTAGAATTGTAAAATTATGAGGAGAGTATTTCAAGAAACAAAGTCATTTATATCCCAAACTATTAAAAACAAAGAGGAACACATTTCTTTTCGATGGCTACTATAACAAATGACAATAAAGCAAATAACATGAAATACTGGCTTTCTTCATTTTAGGCTTCATTTTAGGCTTCAGGGGTCTCTGGGCTTGCATCAGGGTTCCGGATCATGAGGCTTTGGGGAGAAGATACCTTCTAGATTGTTTCTCATGACCTGTGACCTACCACCTGGACCCCCCATATCCTATTCCTGTTCCCCCTCTCTGACCTCCTTCCAGGGTCAGAGCTCAGAACCTGTCCACAGCCATGTCAGATCCTGGTCACTTAGTCAACACAGGCTGCTCCACCTCCATCTTGTCTCTGGTTAAGTTTATAAAATCCCTTAGAGCACCCTATCATGTTCACAGAATTCAGGATGGTGATTTAGAGAAACATTTGAGCATTTAAAAAAAATTGAATCATCATGACATAGACCATTACAAAGTTGTTCATGATTGGGTTTTAATCATATAGTGTTCCAACCCCATCCCTCCACCAGTGCACCCTGTACCAGTGTCCCCAGATTCCTTCCCACCACTCCCAAACCACACCTTCCTCCCCACTCCACACACAGTCTGCCTCTATGGCACTATGGCAGACTCCTTTCTTTTCACTCGCTCTCTCAATTAAGACTTTCTGATTTACATCAATCACTTGCTGAGAGCAAACAAATCTGACAATCAGGGTTAGAGACTCAGGGCAAGGACAGAGTGCTGGGAGCCTGAGAGGCCTGGTCCCCATTTTCACAAAATTGGGCCCTTGATTTGCTTTGAGCATTTGAGTAGTGCACACTCAGCTATGGTCCTAAAATAGAGGACATAGAAAATTCCAGAAATGATTTCCAGAGCTTTAGATGGCAGCATGCAGCTGTCCACCTAATTCCAAAATCTCAGAGTCTCACAGACTCCTCAGGACTTTAAGCACCTGGAGCACAGCCCTTGGGGCTGGGCCCAGCTTTCACCCTGCAGTGTGTACTATCATTTTTACAGCTTTTTTAATGAACTGAATCCAAGAGCCCCTCTTGGATCCAAGTAACCCCAGTTTGATGTCCCAGTGGCCCCAAAGCACAGTAGGACTGGTGAGTGTGACTGCTCACGGCTAAGAAAAGCCACAAAGTGCTTTCTGAGTGAAAGATCATTGTCCTCCTTTAGGAGAAGAAAATGCTAGTAATGAACCTTGGGCTCATCTCCTTATGTGATTTCATCACCATATCTCTCATCATCTCAGAGAAAGGGTGAGGTCAGTAATGCTTTCGGGTCGACTTTCACATAACTTTCGTTACAGAATATGGTTAGAATTGTTCCAGTATATTGGTGGTACTGCCTGATGTCTTCTGTGCTTGATGGATGAATAAAACTCACTTGGCAACTAAGGTCAGAAAAAGATAGGAGGTCTAGTTTGCTATTCTGCAAGGGTTCTGGAATGCACCAAGGCTCTAGGGACATTTTCTCATTGAATAGGGAGTGGAAGACAACGTATCAATTTGCTAAAGAGCATCTGGGGAAGGGTGATGGTTTTGCTCCCATGCTACTCGTGCACCATAAATCATTTTACACCTCCCCCCCCCCCTTTTTTTTTGGTACAGAGCATATCATTTTTAAAATGCTAGGCAGACTTTAGCAGGTAGGCCACAGTTATATTAAGTTAGAAATGTTTAAGGCAGTTCCAGTTCTTAGATTTAATTTAGGATTAAAGGTTTTCATTTAGCCGGCCTATTGTGCAGGCCTCATATTTGAAACTGCAGACAGCCGTATTCTTTTTGAAAAGCAGGTTTGGTCTCAGTGCTGCTCTCAGTGTCCTGCTCATTAAACGTTCACCCAACTTTTTCGAATCATGATCAATCAAATTTGTGAAATATTTTATTCTTTTCCTCCTGCCTTTTTCCAGACTACATATCCCTATATGCTGCAAATTCAAAGTGTCTGCTCATAAATGTATGTTACAAATCTGTGATTTCCAAATGAAGGACTGAAATCCTTGGACAATATATAGATTTCTGAATACTCAGTAGTCAGTAGGTGCATGGCTAAATTTTCCCAGGATGAGAGAATTCTGGCTTTAAAATAGTCCTGGGGGAGCTGGAACAACTGGTTATTCTCTTTTAAAGTCAGACTAGATCCAAAGTCTGGATTATTTATTTTTAGTCATAATTCAGTTTGTTGCATTAGTTATTTAATTTTTTTACTAACAAATCTAGTTTCCTTCAGTTTTATTTCACTGTTGTTTTGGTTTTGGTTCACACTCAGCTGTTCTCAGAACTTGGTCCTGGCTCTGTGCATAAGATCACGACTGATGAGGCTTAGGGGATGATGTGCGGTGCGGGGATAGCACTCTGAGCTACCTTATGTGAGGCATTTGCCTTACTCACTGTACTATCTCTCCAAACACACATAATTCTATACAACATTGTGTGTGTGTGTGTGTGTGTGCATGCACATGATGCAGTTAGGTGGTCCTCAGGCACCACTCAAGGCACCACTCTGCCTTGAGTAGTTCCTGAGCACAGAACCAGATAGTCGTGGTTCTGTGCTCAGGAACCACTCAAGCAGAATTCAAGAGTATAGTAGGGTCAAACCCAGTTGACTACAGGTAAGGTGAGTGCCTTACCTAATGTACTATTTCTCTGGTCTTCATCTGCTTACTAACTTATGCTTTTTCATTTTATTTTTGTTTCATTGTGGATCAAACCTGGTGGTGCTTAGGGATTACTCCTGGCTATGCTCAGGGTCACTCCTGAAGGAAGTTGTGGGACCATATATGGTACAAGAGAGTGAACCAAGTCTCATGTGCAAATCAAGCTGAACTCTCTATCCATCCCAGAATCTTGAGGTTTTGAGGTTTTTTTTTTGTCTTATAATTCGGACCTTCAAAATCTTGAAAAGTGTGTACTTTCAGTGAGGCACATAGAAATTTAAGAAGTCAGTTCAGATACAAAATACTTGTGTATTTGCATGTATATGTAGGAACAGAGAATAGCATTTCAGAAAATCTGGGCATAATTTCCTATTGAAAACCATGAAAACTCTTGCTGTAGGTTTGAAATTAATGGTCAAGAGACTTTAACAGACTTTTCTCACATGAAGTAAAAAGTAAATAGTTATATGATTTGGTGGGTGTGGAGGTATTGGGTGAACAGACAACTATCTAGGTAATGTCAAGCAATAATTATAAGTGAGACTCACTTTCTTTGAGTTTTTCATGTGGATGTTATTTTATTTGAATTTTGCTTCAGTAATACCCTCAATTAGAATGAAGCAGCACAGGTTGCAGAGATAAGTATTTTAATCCATCCAAGTTTTCAAGGGCACGCATTTAATTCAGCATACACATTCAAATAGTCTCAGCTTCTTTGCTGAATATCCAACATTTGATGTTCCAAAGAAGTGAATGAAAATTTGATAGTATCAAGAGAAACAAGTGAGAAAGTAAAGATGGCCTGATATATTAATCCAGAAGTTTTTTTTTTTATTTTTTAGGCATAGGAAAAGTGAACATATTCTTGGATTATGAAGTCAAATTACTCAGTGATTTAAGCCAAAGCATTATGTAGATATTTAGAGCATTATGTATATATTTGTATATGCACGGACAGAGCTGCTTCCGGCTTTCCCTGTGCTCCACTGATCATGAGGTGTCCGGAAGGGAGGTGAGTTCTGGCCCTGGTCCACCATCCCCAAAGAGCCTCAGAAGAAGCCAGAGGAACCCCCTGCACCATGATGGCAGCCTTTTACAACATCTGGACTCCACAGCTGGTTAGAGCTCCACACAAGAGAAAAGCTGATCTCAAGCCCTGCTCGTCAGAGTCCCACCCTATAGAGAAGCCTATTTCATGCCCAGATATGCTTTAACCAGAGACACAGATACACTGGGCAGAGCTGCTACTGGCTCTCCCCAATGCACATGGCCACAAAGCAGTTCATCAGTAAAGGAATGAACTGAGAGTCTACATACTACCAAGAGAATCCCACCCACATCTCAGAGCCAGACAAGCTATCTGTGTCGTATTCAATATGTCAAGTGCAATAACGATGATGGACCTCATTCCCATAACTGAGCAAATGTTTGAGGCTCTTCTGTTCCTGTAGCAAGCAGATGCCCTAGGGCTACACTAGCACGTGATAGAGATGAATGGAGACATTAATGGTGCCCACTAGAGACAACCAATGAACAACAGGAAGACAAGTGATACAAGTGATGTGTATATTTATAATAATAAATTATTATTTATTATAACCAGTCTGTTTTTTAAGGGAGCACTGTGGTCTAAAGGGGAATTACTTTTGCAAGCATCTATAGTTATTTTCATCACTGAGAGATTGGAAAACCTGTTAGAAATAAGTCAGAGGTGATGCTGTTAAAATATTTTTTACCCCCCATGGTAAGTAAAGCAAAGAGTAACTACCATTCTAGATCATTGGAAGGAATGTACGGTTGAGATGCCATATTTAGTGAGAATACAATCTGTGGAGGTGGCCTAAAGATTTCCCAAGGAGGATATGACTTTTGAGAAAGACATCTCAAAGTTATTTTCCTTTAATAAGGAATAAGAATGAAAGCAAGATCAATGATTAGCTTGTACACAGCATGGGCAAGAGGAGAGGAATTTAGCAATGACAGGTTCCTGTGAGTAGTTCTTAGAAAGCCATCAAGGAGCCCAGCATGAAGGGTGGTGGCTAGCTTTCTTTGTTCAGGGTATAATAGAACCTAGTGCCCTGGACAAATTGGCTCATTTTTACCTCTTTTTACAGAAGGTGTGGAAACAAAGGAATGGGAGAATAATCTTGTTCTCCTCTCCCCAGTTGCCACACATTTTTATTTATCCAAAACATTCTTTTTTTGTATTGAATCACCACAAAGTTGTTCATGATTGGGTTCAGTCATACAATGTTCCAGCACCTGTCGCCTGTCAGTGTACATTTCCCACCACCTATGCCTCCATTTTCCCTATGCCATCCATCCACTCCTCCCCTGCCTCTATGGCACAGTACAGGAACAATGCTGCTCAAGTTACTACAGGGACTGAACTTACAAATAATGAGAACCTTCCTGACTTTTGGAATTTTCTTCAAGATGATTCATGTTGAACAGTAAAGAAAACATTTCCTGTTCCTCTTCCTCCTCCTTCCTTCTCTCCTCCCCTCCTTTCCTCCCTTCCTCTTCCTTATTTTATCTTCCACCTCTTCCTCTTCTTCCTTTTTCCTCTCCCCTCCTCCTCCTCTTCTTCTCTTCTTCCTCCTCCTCCTTTCTCTCATTCCTTTTGCTTTTTCTCCCTACCCCATTCCTCCTCCTTCTCTTATTCCTCCTTTTCCTCCCTCTCTTGACCCCCTTCTCCCTCTTCCTCTCCCTCTCTCTCTATCTCCTCAGAGACACCTCCCCCACCTCTTTTCAGAAGCTCTTTCTGGCTCTGTGCTCAGGAGGCACACCTTTTAGTGCTTCAGAGACCTTATGTCAGATATTCAAATCATTGCCACTACTGCATCCTCATGCAAGGGAAGTGCCATTTTCTCTCACTTGTTTTTTTTTAAATAGTGAGTCATCAAGTATCAACAGATTCCTTCTCTTAATTTAGATCTCTGGAGGCCCTCCTGAACTCCTGACTGCCTTGCATGGTCTGTTGTCGGGGGCACTCCGCCGGGTCCCTGACAGTGCCGGGAAGCGAAGTTCCCTTCTACCTCCGGCCGGCGAGGAATGGATGAAAACTCAGGAATCCGATGCAGTTTTAAAAGGCTTTACTTATCACAGGTTCAGGCATACAAATCAGCAAAAAGGAAAAACCCGATGCTTAGGATTTCAGGCTAGAACCCCAGCCACGTGTAGGCCAAGATGGCGACCACCACGTGTAAAAGCTTCCAAGGGGAATGCATGCTCACAAGGAGAGAGATCCCACAAGGAAGAAGAAGGAAGCGAGAGCGGAACTGGCTAGTTTATATCCCTGTAACTCAGACCTTCCTCCTACTGTTATGGAAAGCAGGGAGGGTCCAATGCCCTTAGGTAATCCCCTCCCTGCACCTCACCTAGGGCCTTTACTGTGCTAATGTTTTGAGCCGAAATCTGCTTAGGAATGCTTTTGTAGTGTAGAGAAGGGGGTTTCTGAGATGGCATGTCTCTGTACCTTGACCAACACCAATGCCAGTTAAATATTTCTGCAAGTCTTCACAAGTCTCCTCTACTTCATTGTAGTTTTATATTTTAGTTGCCTTTGAGTATATCAGGGAGCCATGCTTGTTTGCTTGGAAGCAAACAGCATTTCTCTCTGGTCTAATTACTTAGGTGTCCTACGTGGCCAGGCTAATATGCTGGTAAGATCTAGCTAGTCCCACGATGATTGTGATAGCATGGGAGAATATTTATACCAGCTAGTACAGCATACATGGTCGGATAAACTGCCACATTTAGACTACCCCCTTATCTATGGAGTGATTTGCAGGAGGCAATCCAGAGCAGATGCAGCGGCCCTTAGGAGTCCTGCAACAGTCTGTGTTGGCTAGATTTCCATAAAAATTGAAGACAGAAGATGTTCATTAGGTTTAATTCTGTTTGATCTGTTTGGGGTTAACAAGAGTTGTTCTGATAAGGACAAGGAGACTGTGTCTTGCTGTCCCTCCTGCTGTTGCCACCTCTTGAAGTTTACATTTCTGCAGTAGAAGTTTTAAATATAAAATGTTTTTCCTTCATTCACTCACCAATTTATTAAACAATCAAATAAAGGAATGATAAGGCAAATCCATGTCCATTATCTATGGGAGTTCTGTGCTACTTAAAACTGATCTGTACCATTTCTACCTAAATTTGGAAAATCTCATATCATAAGTATTTTGTCTAAATCATGGGAGTGGTTCTGAAACTTTCTTAAAAGCCCAATTGTCTTCTTTTATAAAAAATATTGATTTGTTTGTAGCACTGCCAAACACATAGATTTAGCATCTTTCTTTATTGTCACAGCCACCCAGTTCTGATGTTGAATATGGGTGGTTTTAGGTAATCTATCATGCAATGGCTCAGCATGCTGTATGCCCCTTTCTGAATATATTTTCTTATTCAAAAGCAGCCACGTTGTGACGTGACCTCTGCACCTGTTGTATCAAGCTTCAGTAATTAATTGAATATGCATTGATTTTAGTTTTTCACCTGAGACAGTCCTGATAATCAAACTGAGGTCTTCACACAGCATGGCCTATAGACTAGCTTCGTAGTCCATCAATTGGGGTTCTGTTTTTAAAAAAGGAAAAAGGAAAGAAAAAAACTGTAGCAAAATTACAGCCTTCCACATTTGTTCTCAACAAGCAAATAATCATGAGCACATTGAATCTGTTAGGAAGTGGAATAAATATAGCTTTCTATTAAAATCTTAGCACGTAGATAGAAAAGAAAGCACTCATTTGTTTAGAACACATTTTATTTAACAATGAGGTTCTAAATCCCAATTTCATCTTCACTGACACGAGCATTACCTATTTTTATATATGATAGTTATTATTGCTGTATCTGTTGTAAATACCTTCCAGGATCAAAATGAGGTGATTGAACAAATCTGAGGCTGCAGATGGGTTCTCAGATTCTGAAATGAAGATTATCATGCAGACAGTTTTATTAGGGAATGTACCTGAAAGAGAAAAATGCTTGGCATGCAGAGAAACAAGTTGGGCTCTCAGGTAGCTGCACCAAAGCTTCAGCTTTCCCACTGAGGTTACTTTTAAGAGTCTAGATTTGACTCAGCGCCAATACCCTGGCTTAATTTCCTGTGCAGGATGCACACAGAGGAAGGGGCATGATCTTGGCCAAAGTGATCTACCTTTAGACCAGAGAGAGTGTTGTACTGAAATCACAGTGTGTACATTCTCAGCAACTGAGGGCAGAAAACTAAATCCTGAGGTAGGATTTGGCTGCCCATGTTCACTCTATCAGATAAATCCCAATTGTGGGATAAATCCAGTGTGAGCATCCAACAGAAACCTGAATTAAAACAATTAGTATAAATTCAAATAAGTAATGGTGTTTCTTCCCAAAATAAATACTGGAGAGGCTATTAGCACTCAGCTGTGCTGCATCCATTTGGGTTCTTTGAACTCTTTATTCTTTTGCATCCCCAAGCTGAGTTTGTTTGAGATGAGGATGGTTGGCACTCACAAGTGTATATATCATAATTTTGGCTTTAATTATTTTTTAAAGAATATGTATTAATGTTCTTAGGAGCAAAGTGCAACTGAGTGTCAGCCAATGAGCTATCATAGATGTCAGCACTTTCCCTGAGTTATTTTTGGTTTGTTTTTTTTACAGTTACAAAAGTGTTCATATTTAGCTCAGGGGTTACTCCTGACTCTGCATTCAGGAATCACTCCTGGTGGTGCTCAGACCATCTTGGATGCTGGGAACTGAACTCCAGTTAGTTTCTTTTTTTTTTAAAAAAATTTTTATTATACCACCATGAGACATACAATTACAAAGGTGTTCATAATTGGTTCTTGGTAATACAGTATTCCAGCACCCATCCCTCCACCAGTGCCCCATTTCCACCACCAATGTACCCCCACCCTCCCCACCCACCCCCAGGCTGCCTCAATAGCAGGTACCCCAGTTTCCTCTCTTTCTCTGTCTCTCTCTCTGCATCTCTCTCCCTCTACTTTTGCACATTGTGGCTAGCCCTGCTGATATTTAGAGCTTATCACTTAAGTCTCTGTGTATATTCAATGATGAGTTTTAATCTGCCATTACCATTTCCCACACTTAGTAAAACACTGGTATCTATTTATATCCTATTAATGAGTGCAGTCATTCTATATCTGTCCTTTTCCTTCTGACTAATTTCACTCAGCATGATAGTCTCCATGTCCATCCATTTGCAGGTAAATTCCAGTCAGTTTCATGCAAGACAAATGCCCTTCCCACTATACTCTCTCTCTCTCACCTCCAGCCCTAAGATTTTGCTTTTATTGTTCAAGATTATTTCTCAACCTTGTTGAGAAAGAGTATTTCTTTTGTAGGTAAGAAATAGGAAGGGGCTGAAGAAATAATAAAGTGCAGAAAGCACTTACCTTGCATTAGGCTGACCCAGGTTAGATCCCTGGTACCCTGACACACTCCAGGAGCAATACCTGAGAGCAGAGCCAGGAGTATACCCTGAGCACCATGGGGTGAACTCAAAAGCCCCACCCCCCAAAAAAGGGAGGGATTGGAGATTGCCCCATACTACAAAATCAGTAGGAAGCTCTCCAAGTACTGCTTTTGCACTGTATTCAGTAGACATCAGGATAGCTGACATAAATTAGATCAATCATATAAAATAAGTGACTAACTAGTCAAGGTCTATCTGAGGTGGCAAAAATCAGCTCCAAAGGACAGCTATTAAGAGGATTTTGAGGTATTGTGGGGGTGAGGTGTTAGGATAAGATTTTTCCTCCTCACCATCATTTACACTATAGACTGCATCATTCTTTGATTGGGGGGACTATTGTGTGTTTATAAGATGGTTCAGTGGCATCCCTGGACTCTACACACAAAATACCAGTAGCAACTCCCCAACCTCATGTCATGACAATGAAAATGTGGCTTAAGACACTGCAAGAAATTCCCAGTATGGTGAAATTGCCCAAAAATAGAGCTGTTCTGTTATGTGCTGTTAAGGTAAGTTGTGAAGGATACTGTATGTATAATTATTTACTAATTCACATTATAGAGGGCATTTTGCACTATTTTTCAAGTATTTTTTGTTATTGTTATTGTTGTTGGGCATTGGTGTCTTCTGTTTTTTTTTTTAATGAATATCTTCCTCATACTCATTATTCTTGAAGCCAAGTAGTGGTATGCACAGAGGAGATTATAATAGGAAAGGATGAAAATTAGTATAAGAAGAATAGAAATTTTAAGGGAGGAAGCAGTTTGCTGTTTACTGCAATCTTTAGGGTTTTTAAAATTGTATTATTTCAGGTGAAAACTGAAATCACTGAAACTATCTGGTAATTATGCTTTTAAAGGCATATATAAAAATCAAGTATTTTGGGATGGCTTTCTTTCTTCAAAAGAAATTTTAATAGAAGTTTTGAATTTTCTATATACAGTAGAAGTCATTTTCATTTTACAAGTATGTGAATTTAAAACAACAAAATTCAGTATTACCTGATTCTATAGCTATATATCATATTGCCTGAAATACTAGTAAAAATAAGTTAATTTAATGAGCATTTCCTATTTGCAATACTACACCTACACCCCCAATTAGGATAGTTTCATCATATTGAGTACATCTATGCTATTTGAACTTTATTAAGCAGAAGTGTCCCATTTTCTTTCACACACTTACATAAACATTGTGCCAGATTAATCTGCTCCCACAGCTGTGTATTCGTAAATGTCAGAGCAAAGCATGTTATGTTAGATTGAAATGTATTATCCTTTATTAAAATGTGTTGCATTCATAATTATGAGAAAAGGACAGCAAGTGAAAGAAAATTTTCACAGTAAATTTTTATAGAGCCTAAAACAATAAGGAACAGATAGATAAATTTTCCCTGTTAAAAACTTTGCTTTCAAAGTATATTTCTCTTGTTTTGAAACTCTAAATGAGATAACATCATTTTTTTTGTGTGCATAAGTATTGAGTGTCTTTTTTAATGTGACTTAGTTCTTTGCAAAACCTTGAACCTCATACACCTCATGAAATGATCATTAATTCAACAGTGAGGGCAACACTATTGCACATTGACAAGTGTCACTATATTCAAGACGATGACAGATGTGAGAAATTAACATTTTAAGAAATGAACATTAGTGTTCTTCAAAATGAATTCTTATACATTTCAACAAAATTACATATTTCAACAAAATTAGACTTCTTGCCTCAGTTTTACCTGTTGTCTTTGCTATTTTTGACCATCTTCTGTCCAATCAAATACAATTAATCTATTTTTGTCTGGTTAAATCATTCTTAGTGGAAACACCATATTTTTCAGGTGTCTAAAGAAAATGGTAAATAAGTTGCCATGTCTCTTCTCCTAGGTTGCTTAGGACACAGCTCCTGAGAATCAATTGTACATAGCTGTTCAGGGTTTACTGACAAGTCCCCGCTCCTAAGTCTTCGTGAGTACAGTTTGAAGTTGGGGAAGGTAAGGCCTTCCATTATTTTTCCTCAAGGATTGTTTTAATTATTCTTGAAGTTTATTGTTCCATACAAATTTCAGGAGTATTTTATCTACTTCTTTGAAAATGTCAGGGGTATCCTTATAGAGACAGCATTGAATCTGTATAATGCTTTGAGGAATATTGGCATTAGATAATATTAATTCTCCAAATCCATGAGCAAGGGATGTGTTTCAATTTCCTTGTGTCCTCTTTTATTTTTTGAAATTGTGTTTTGTAGTTTTTTGTATAGATTCTTTACGACTTTAGTTGGGCTGATTCTGAGGTACTTGATATTCTGAGATACTTGATTTTCTGAGGTGTCTCTTTCATTATTGGTGTATAGGAAAACAATGGACTTTAGTGTATTGATTTGGTAACACTCCAATTTAATATACGAATGTATTGCTTCTTGAAGCTTTTATGTAGAGTCTTTAGGATTTTCTAAGTATAGTGTCATGTCATCTGAAAATAGTGAAAACTTAACTTCTTTCTTTCCTATGTCCTTGATATCTTTTTCTTGTCTAATTGCTACGACAAATACTTCCTGTGTTGTATTGAATAGGAGTGGTGAGGACAGCACCCTTGTCTTGTGACGTGATTTTAGAGGGAAAGGTTTTAGTATCACATTGAGAATGATGCTTGCTGTGGGCTTGTGGTAGATGGCTTGGACTATACTCAGGAAAGTTCCTTTAACCCCCATTTTGTTGTGAGTGTTTTTTATCACAAATGGGTGCTGGATCTTGTCAAATGCTCTCTCTGCATCTACTGATAAATTTCTGTGGTTTTAATTTTTATTTTGTTGATATGGTATATTATATTGATGAACTTGCAAATGTTGAACCATCGAATCCTTAGGAAGAATCCTACTTGGTCATGGTGTACAGTCCTTTTGAAGAGTGGTTGGAATCTATTTACTAGACGTTTGTTGAGGATCTTTGCACCTGTGTTCATCAGAGGTATTAGCATATAATTATCTCTCTCTTTTTTTGTCTCTGTCTGCTTTTGGTATTAAGGTGATATTTTCCTCATAGGAACTCTCTTGGAGTGTTTTTTGTTTCTTCATTTTCCTTAAAAGAATTGGCAGTAGGTCATCTTTAAATGTTTAAAAGGATTGAAAAGGATTGGTAGTAGGTCATATTTATAGGTTTGAAAGAATTCACTAATCAGGGCCAGGCATTTGTTTTGGGGAAAGATTTTTTGATTACCATTTCACTTTCCTCTATAGTGAGGGGCCTGTTCAGATATTCCAAATCTTGGTTCAAGCCTTTGGGAGGTTATACAAATCTATAAATTTATCCATTTCTTCAAGGTTACCAGTTTCACAACATAAATCACAGTATATCATTTTAAAAAATCTACTTTTAGGAGAGTGTTGGGAGAAACACATCCTGTGGCTCTCACAGCTCAACTCCTGTCTCTTCTTAGGGATCACTACTGGCACCCTAGGGGGACCATATGGTGTAGTAGGGATGGAACTTGGGTTGGGCATGTGCAAGGTAAGTACTTTATCAACTGTAGTATTTTCTAGCCCCAGATATAGTACATATATATGTATATATGTATATATACACACACACCTTTATTTTAGCATATTTCTAAATTCTGGACACTTTATAAGCAAATATTGAATGAGGTTAATAATAGCATGTTGGCATCTGTATTTCAAATTGCTATATTCCAAATATTTGAATGCTAATTTCACTATGTGAAATTGGCATATTTTGAATAGCTAAATTGCTATGCTGCAAATATTTGAATAGCTAATTTGCTATGCTTCAAATTAATTTCATTTTTGAGATTAAAGTTTTGCAGTAACACTAACTGTTTCCAGTTATAGTATATTTTGCCTATATCCCAATAAAATTACCCTCTGATTCCATATATAATTATTACATAATTGTCATTTTCACATAATCAATATCTTATAATGAATGTCAATATTTTACAGATTTTTCTCTTTATTTTGAATGGCTTTAACTACTCCCTTGAGCTTTATACAGATTCAGTGCCATCCCTATAAGGATACTCATGCCATTCTTCAAAGAAATTGACCAAACACTTCTGAAATTTGTATGGAACAATAAACCCCCAAAAATAGGTAAAGCAATCCTTGGGGAAAAGAAGATGGGAGGCATCACCCTTCCCAACTTCACACTGTAGTACAAAGCGGTAATAGTTAAAAACAGCATGGTATTGGAATAAAAACAGATCTGTGGACCTATGGAATAGAGTGGAATATCCTGACAGTCATCCTAAAATACATGACCATTTAGTCTTTGATATAGGAGCAAAAAGTACTAAATGGATCAAGGAAAGCCTCTTCAACAGGTGGTGCTGGGAAAACTGGACAGCTACATGAAAAAAAAATGAATTTAAACCTCTAACACCATGCACAAAAATCAGATCAAAATGGATTAAAGATCTCAATATCAGACCTGGAAACCATAAAGTACATCGAATAAAACATAGGAAAAACTCTCACGACATTGACGCTAAAGGTATCTTCAAAGATGAAACACCACTAACAAAGCAACTGAAAGAAAAGATAAACATATGGGACTACATGAAACTAAAAAAGCTTCTGCACCTCAAAAGAAACAGTGACCAAGATACAAAGACAGTCCACAGAGTGGGAAAGAACATTCACCCAATACCCATCTGATAAGGGGTTAATATCCAGGATATATCAGGCACTGGTAGAACTTTACAAGAAGAAAACAACCAACAGATTCAAAAAATGGGGAGAAGAAATGAACAGAAACTTCAGCAAGGAAGAAATTCTAATGGCCAAAAGGTATATGAAAGAAATGTTCATCATCACTATCATCATTAATCATCAGAGAAATGCAAATTAACCAACAATGAGATATCATCTCACACACAGAGACTGGCACATATCCAAAAGGGCAAGGACAACAGATGCTGGTGTGCATGCAGGGGAGAATGGGACTCTCATCCATTTTTGGTGGGAATGTCGACTGTTATAGCCTTTTTGGAAAACAATATGGTCATTCCTCCAAAGACTAGAAATTGAGCTCCCATTTGACCCAGCTATACCACTCCTGGGAATATAACCTGGGAAGCCAAAAACACACAGCAGCAACACCATCTGCACTTTTATCTTTATAGCAGCACTATTCACAATAGCCAGAATCTGGAAACAACCAGAGTTACCAAGAACTGATGACTGGATAAAGAAACTTTGGTACATCTACACAATGGAATACTATGCAGCTGTTAGGAAAAAGGAAGTTCTGAAATTTGCCTATAAATGGATGGACATGGAGAGGCTCATGTTGAGTGAAATTAGTCAGAGGAAAAAAGACAGATATTAGAATGAGTGCATTTATTTGCATGACATAAATATATATACATACATACATATACATACATACATGCATAGTGCATACATACATGCATGCATACATATATATTATGATACCAATATCCAAGGTCAGGCAAAACATGAATCAGGAGGTCTTGTCAAAGGTGGAATCTACCACAAGTATGTGGGAGTCAGAGGTTAGGTAAGACAGAGAAGGGAACAGTGTGCTAATAATCATCAAAAATGATAATACCAGCCTAGTACTGAGCATTAAATATAGGCAAAAAAGAACACCGGATAACCTCTAAATGTATATATTGCAATCCACAATGTGTAAGAGAACAGAGAGAAAGAGAGAGAGACAGAGTGAGAGAGAGATGAGATAAAGAACCTGCCATAGAGGCAGGCTAGGGAGGGGGGAGGAATTGTAGTTATTGGTGGTGGGAATTGGGCACTGATGGGGTGATGGGTGCTGGAACACTGTATGACTGAAACGCGAACATTAACATCATTTTAATTGTGCAATTCACAGTCCTATAACAAAATATTTTTTAAAAATGACTAACTTACACATAATAACTTAGAAAAATAATTTTACCCTCTACATACTGTGAAGTGGGTACCATTATTATTGACCTTTACACACAGAATACATTAGCCAAGGTTATACAGATAGTAGCAATCTGCATTTTAGCAGAGGCATTATTTATGGCTCCAAAAGGTGAAGTCATAGACAGTTTGCTGTGCTGCCTTCCATCATACAGAAATTCTTCATAAAACATAATATGTTAATTTTATGCATTAAAGTATTAATCTTTATCAGGAAAGTATTATTATAGGAATGAATATTCATAAAAGATGATAATCCCTCTCTGCTTACAAATCCTACTTCCCTCTATAGTAGTTAACTAGTATACTGCTAACTTGAGTGCACATTTATCATGCATGCATATTCTCAGATGCAGCATAGGTATTTTCTTCAAAAAAATAAGGAGCATGCTGTAATGCTATTCTAAACTTAAATATAAGAGTATATATTAGAATTTATTATGTTCATGAACTTAGCACTACATAATTTTTTTAGTATTGCAAACCATTTATTAGTTGAAATTTTGAACCTAAAGCTTAAAGACATACATATAATTATCTCATTGTCATGACACAATTTATTTCATAATTGAGGAATATGTAATTGTTTTATTCAGATCAAGATAATAGATGCAAGATTGCCCTTCTGTATACTGTGTCTTCCATGTTTAAAGTCTTACAAGACACAGGAAAATTAAAAAAAAAAAAACTTGTCACAGGAATAGGGCAAATGTTCACTGCTCTGACTTTCCTCTAAATTATTTCCCAAACCAGAGAGCATTTTGATGATTCAGAATTATTGCTATATACATGTGTCCTGAACTTCCCTGAAAATACAGGAACCATTCACTATGTGCTTTTATAAAATATTTTAGATTATGTACTTATGGTGATCTGGTCATATGGAAATGTTACTGGAGCCCACTCGAGCAAATTGATGATGAACTGAAAGACAGTGATAGTGATAGTGATGTACTTTATGGCATTGTATTTATCACCAAACTTTTTGTTTATGATAATTTCTTCTTCTTCAATGTTTAGTTTTACATGTGATTTACTGAAGTTGTGTCACTTGGCCATTCGGGTCCTGAATTTGTGGGAGGTTTCTTGTTGAATATAGATGCAGAATATTTGTGGGGGAAATTTAATATTTACATTATTTGTTTTTCCTCTCTTACACTCAGATTTTAGCTTTGTTCCAGTCTACATTTTTAGCAGAGATGTAGTTCATGCTTCTCAGAGCTCTTTAATATCCTTCACTGAAAATCATTCTAATAATTAGAACAATATTAGTACAATAATTAAAAAAATAAAGAAGTTGGGAAAATTGAACTAGAGAACCTCTACATAGCTCATTTTGAAATGAAAATATTAGCTCACAGATGAATATTCTTATAAGCATGACATTTACATATGGTTTTAAGGATCTGATAGTAGGGCTTGGTATAACAAAGCTTGTTGGGTTTTTTTTGTTTGTTTGTTTGTTTTGACTTTTTGGGTCACACCTGGCAATGCTCAGGGATTTTTACTGGCTCTGTACACATGAATTACTCCTGGCGGTGCAAGGAGGGCCATAGGGATGCCAGAAATCAAACCTGGGTTGACTGAATGCAAGGCAGGAGTCTGACCTGCCGAACCCTACTTGCTCCTGCTGTACTTGCTGATCTTATCCATAGACATTTCATGTTTAAGAAAAGCCACAGGGCTGGAACAATAGTTCAATGCGTAGGGCACTTGCTCTTCACACACCAACCCAGATTTTATCCTCAGTGCTCCGTATGGTTCCTGAGCCTGTCAGGAGTTTTCTCTGAGCATAGATAGCACCAGCAGTAATCTCTGAGCACTTCTGGATGTGACTTCAAAACAAAAAATAGTCAAAAAGGAGAGAGAGAGAGATAGAGATAAAAAAATAAAGAAATAAAAGGAAAAAGCCACAGAACTGAATTCTGCTGTTTTCTTCTGCAGTAGCATAGATGATTTAAATGAATCCTGAAACTGGCCCTTTCTGTTAATTTCAGGAATAGATAACATGTCTTAAACAATTCATTCAAAGATGATTTTTCTTGAAGATGGTGTTAGAGTGTAAAGGAGGTCAATATCAAATGAGTTGAACATTCCCTCAATATTTGTGCTTAGTACTGCAACAATAATTGGAAATTAAGTTTCTATAATAATACATGCTTTAACTGAACAGTAGAAATTTGCCACTCTACTAAAGACAATCTGAAGAAGAAAAATTATTGTATACTGTTGCAGGACTCCTCTAAGGGCCACTGCATCTGCTCTGAATTGCCGCCTGCAAATCACTTCGTAGATAAGGAGGTAGTCTAAATGTGGCAGTTTATCTGACCATGTATGCTGTACTAGCTGGTATAAATATTCTCTCATGCTACTACAATCATCGTGGGACTAGCTAGATCTTACCAGCATATTTGCCTGGCCACGTAGGACTCTAAGTAATTAGACCAGAGAGAAATGCTGTTTGCTTCCAAGCAAACAAGCATGGCTCCCTGATATACTCAAAGGCAACTAAAGTACAAAACTATAATGAAGTAGAAGAGACTTGTGAAGGCTTGGAGAAATATTTAACTGGCATTAGTATTAGTCTTTGGTACAGAGACATGCCATCTCAGAAACCCCTTTCTCTACCCTATAAAAGGCATTTCCAGGCAGATCTTGGCTCAAAACATTAGCATACAAAAGGGCCTAGGTGAGGTGCAGGGAGGGATTACCTAAGGGCATTTGACCCTCCCTGCTTTCCATAACAGTGGGAGGAAGGTCTGAGTTGCAGGGGTGTAAAACTAACCTGTTTCCTCTCTCCCGCGCTTCTTTTTGGGCTCTCTCTTTGTGAGCGCTCATCCTTCTTGGGAGTCTTGTCTTCTTCTCCTTTTACAGGGCTTTTACACATGGTGGCCGCCATCTTGGCCTACAAATGGCTGGGGTTCTAGCCGGGAATCCTAAGCACCGGGCTTTTCCTTTTGCTGATTTGTATGCCTGAACCTGTGATAAGTAAAGCCTTTTAAAACTGCATCGGATTCCTGAGTTTTCATCCATTCCTCGCCGGCTTCGGAGGTAGAAGGGAACTCTCTTCCCGGCACTGTCGGGGGACCCTTGGCGGAGCTCCCGACAGTATACAATGTAACAAGATCTTATCCTTTAAAGAATTTCATATAGCTTAAAATAAATTCTGATCTCTCATTTGAGTATATAAACTTGTTACATATTCAAAGCAATTCAGGTTGTTTTATATTCCCTTTTTCCCAGTATGATGCTGACTTTGGAAATCTATTTGAGCATAAGTACATATTAAAAAATACTATTTTGAAACAGTACTGAGCAGATAATGGAAAAAGTACTTGGAAACTTCATTTTTAACTTTATTTAAACACTATGATTTACAGAGTTCACAATACAGGTTTTTCAGATATTTAGTATTCCAAAACCAGTCCCACCACCAATTTGCCCCTACAACTATCAAAGTCCCTAGTTTCCCACCCACTCCCTAATTCTGTTCCCTTAGCAGGTACTAATTAATTTACTTTATACTGCACATTACAACATATATCTAATGGTGTTGCTAAAGCCGAGACCTTTTTACTGTGCTATTGCTTATAAATTGGGCCATCTGTGTTATCACTTTCACTTATTGAAGTTATAAAACTTTTACTAATTATCAATAATAGAACAAGCTCAGCCACTACAATCCAAGACAATGGGATTCCCCAGACCTCTAGCTCTTGGACAGAATTCCAACAATGCACTCGGCCTAAAACTCTCACCAAACTGGAATGCCTTACCTCAAGTCAGTCCCCTTATATATCAAAAAGTAATACTCCTATCTTCAGAGAGGGAAGTGTCAATAAAGATCAAAAAATCAGCTTCTAGGTGTAGATGTAGGGTAGTGCCACACTAGAGTGGTGCCACACTTGTGTCAGGTCTAAACAAATAATTATGCCAGGGACTAGACCCTTCTTCTGATTTTACATCAAAACACTGGGGAGAGCGAGAGAGGGCTGATATAAAAAATACATATTTTTTGGTTGTTTTCTTTTGGGTCAGACCTAGCAATGCTCAGGAGTTACTCCTGGTTCTTCACTAAGGAATCACTCCTGGCGGTGCTCAGGGGGACCATGTGGGATGCCGGATTTGAACACAGGTTAACCATGTGCAAGCAAATGCTATCGCTCCGGCCTCAAGAATGGATGTATATTCATTACACATAGTAATTTCATGGGCTTCATGCAATCTAGATGGTACCCACAGGGTCCTTCATATTTACTTTCTGCACCAAGGTGACTCTGAGTGTCTTGTCCTCTGTTTACTGAAAGAGTCATGCTTGCCTGCTTTAGGAAAAACTAGTATGATCCTTCCTTTAATTTTTTTTAATCTACCAGTAACAATTATAGACCTCATTCCCATGATCTTATGAAATGGTTTGAGGCTCTTTATGTTCCTGAGGCGAGCAGATGCCCTGGGCTACACTGCATTTGACAGGACATATGGAGGTGTTACTGGTGTCCGCTCAAGCAAATCAATGAACAGGAAGACAAATGATACAAGTGATACAAGTAAACCTAAAAATGCTAGTTTTTATTTGTTTTCTTTACTTTATTATACCACTGTGAGGTATATAATTACAAAGCTGTTCATGATTGAGTCTCAGCCACACAGTGTTCCAGCACCCAACCCTCCACCATTATTTTAATATCCCCAAATTCCTTCCTCGCTCCTCCTAGCCTGCCTCTATGGTAGGCATTTTTCTTTTAAAGCATCTTTCCTTTAATCTTAAATGGTAGTCTCAACATAGCCAGGGTAGTGGTCTTCTGGTAAATTCTAACTGTTCCACATGGGGACCAGTGGGTATTAAGAGGAATATGCCCAATTAGATAACATTGAAATAATGGTAGAAATTATAATAATATTTCAGAAGTTATTAATATAGAGTTAAAATGACACCTGAAAGGTCACACCCTCTGTCAGTGTTTACACAGAAGAGAGATTTCATTAGCATGAACACTGGTTTAGGAGCATATAAATAGCTAAACTGTTAGTAGCTTAATCAGCAAAGATACCAAGTTAGCTAGGCTTATCATCCAACGGTCTTCTACTCAATTTTTAAACAAAGTTGTTCATGTTAATTTGTTATAGTCATTCAATATTCAACCCCAATCCCACCACCACTGCAACTTTCCACCACCATTTTATCCAATTTTCCCAACTACCACTTAAGCCTGCACTACAGCAGATGCTCAATAATTTATTTTATATTGATATTTACAGCTAAGTTCCTCTGGCATCTTGCGAGGCTCTGCTGGGGTGGCGTGCCAGGGCTAGTAGCATTTGATACATTGTGTGGCTGTGAATGCAGCAGCACCCTCCAGGAATTCCAAAAATTTTAACAGGGTGATAAATCTGGAGTTGAATATTTAACCTGGTGATGACTTTGGTGCATTGGCATGACTGCCTAGCCTTCCAAAATGAAAGGGAGATGGGTGGAAGCTAGCCCAATCTGTACTCCATGAAAGCATGGAAATTTCAATCATGAAACCCACATACCTGAGTTTTTCAATGGACTAATTTCTGGTTGTAGCTTGTTGAGCAGTGGAGTCCAGCCTTGAACATGGTGATGATTGTAGAGTGAGGAGGGTTTTAGCTTCTGGGGCTATGGTGGACTGGGGTAGGGTCACAACCCAACCCCTCCAGGGTGCCCCTGTCGACCAGAAACATTTTTGTTACTTGCTGATCTCTTTCAAGGTTTATATATGAGTCGCTGGATCACGGCTAGTGGGTGAGATTACTTGGCACCTGAGGTGGTTAATGGATGACTGCTGGGCCATGGGGCAGAACAAAGAGATGGGGGTCAGTAGCTTTTCCCCAACTCCATGAAAGCCTCAAGATTTCAGTCACAAAAACTGCATAATGAGTTATTCAATGGATTGATTTCTTGTTGGAGCTCATTGAGAAGCAGAGTCCAGTCTTGAACACAGTGGCAATAGTGAAGTGTGCAGGTTTTCGGCTCTGTTGGGATGGGCCAGGGATTCATCATGCCATAGTTGATTCAGCCTGGCACAGGGACCAGAAGCATCTTTTTCATCGTGGACTTCCAAATCTTCTTAGAACTTCATAAGAGGCTCACTCATGCAGTTTAGTTTTACTTGCCAATATTTTTAAGGTGAAAGCATTTAATCTAATATATACCATATGGTAATTTTACAGTCCTGATTTATTTAGCAGATGTTTTTGTCAAAGGCAAATATGGGGCCAGGGGTCATAGAGATACTACAGCAGGCAGGGTGCTTGACTTGTATACAGCTGACCTGATTTGATTCCTGGTATGCCATATGGTCCTTGAAGTCTTACTAGCAATGATCCCTGAGCCATGAATAATTCCTGAGTAACACAGGGTGTGACAATCATAAAGTAAACACAGGGATGAAGAAGATAGCTCAACTGGACAAGCCCTGAGGTCAGTCAATGGCAAAAGTTCCTTCTTATCCCTTGCCCCACCATCAACTCAAGTGGTTGTCTTGGAGAATATCCAAACACTGCCTAATGTGACCCTGGTGACCTCGAGTGCCACTGACAGGAAAATGTCTGACCCCAAAAGTCCATTCTTGGTCACTCTACCAGTAATGGTCTTTATTTTTAAAAGACTGTAACTATGATTTTTTTTTCTACATCAGTGAAATTACACTGTGAAATTTACTACATTGTTAGCATGTTCTTGTATAACTTGTGTATACTGAATAAGGGAAAGTATCTTGAAGATTTATTGTTGATGTTACTGTCCAGTACATTCACCCTTAAATACAAACTCTGCACTGTAAGAAACCATGGTCATACTATATTTGCTATACAAACATTACTACAGAAAATTTAGTGGGTTATCATGTTCTTTTTTGGGATTTGTGTCTCCCCGGAGAAAACTTAGATATTACCCTTTTCCAACCTATTGTATGTCCTTGGAATGTAATGAGAGTGCCAGAACTAAGATTTATTGGGATCTCATCGGTTTTGTATCTTCTCTCTAAAAATCATGACAGTTTCCAACCTTCTTGGGTAAAAGCAGTTTGGACACCCATCTCTTTAACTTTTTTTATTAAAGAACTGGGTCTGCGTTTTTGTCTGCGTAAATCAAGGTATTGTGGAAAGTATTTTTTTATTCCTGTCTCCAAAATATTAACCCTTTGACTCTCCTCAGAAGAAGAAGCAATGAGCATCATTAAAATAGCGATAGATGATTATAAAATTGCAAACAATATATTGTTATACAGTTTTTTTATGTTTCTAGAAATATAATTTAGGTGAAACCTTCACCATGCACATGTATGGCTTTAAATTAGGTCCTGAAAGAGTCCACCAATTTGGAGGCAGGAGTACAGTGGGTAGGGTGTTCGCTGTGTACACAATTGACCTGTATTCAATCTGAGCACCCCATATGGTACCACCAGGAGTAATCCCTGGGTGCAGAGCCAGGAATAGCCCCCTGATCATCTCTGGGTCTGACCTTAAAATAAAACAAAAATTTAAAAGAGTTCTCTAACTTATTCCGTCTCTCATCAGTAACCCTGATTTCCCCCACATGCTCTCCCCACACTCACTTTGCCGCACCCCACTTGCTACCCCCCTGGAATCTGAGGATGAGAGTTGCTGTGGGATCTTGCAGTGGTTGTGTTACCAGTGAAAGAGACTAAACTTGAATGAGGTTAGAAAATCCAAATCCCAATTAAACTAAAGAGGTGGGGTTTAGGATGGGACAATGATGTTAAATGGTTCAATAGTTAATAGAGGTATAGATGATTGATTGGTAAGTGAAGTTTTAGTGAGAATAAAGCTTGAAGCAATGGGAAATAGTAAATTAAGACTTTAGGGACAGAGATTCTATATTTTTAAAATATACTTTGAAAAGAGGAAAATTTTGGTTTCAGAGAAGAGTTGGGTCACAGTTTGAGAGCATGCAGGTGATCTTAAAAGATATCCTTTGTTGCCGTACTGCAGTGAGATTTATTCTATAATTTTTTGTGGTGGAGACTTTCTAGTTGTTTAAACCCATGCTCTTCTGAACACAGAACTAACTCTATTCTTTGCCTCTGTTGCCTTGAGTAGGGTAATTGAGCTTTTTACTTACGTATTACAAGAACAATACGTGAGAGTGATTATGACAGTGATACCTTGCATTTCAGTAATTTATAGCTACATTTTATATACTTGTGAAGGAATATATAGTTTCCAAAGAAAAAACTATACATTGGATACATTTTTTAAATTATTGTGCTAATATTGATGGGCATTTTATGTCTTCACATACCTCTCTGGTATTTATAGGAAACATCACACATGGCTTCCAAACAGGTTCATCAACAGATAAAACAGCACATGACTTTCAAAATATTTTCTTAGCCAAAATAGCCCCATTTCTGACAAGCAGAATGACTAAGGTGTCTCTATCTGATTGGATCTTTTCTCTGATTTCCTTCTGTAATGATAATTATATAACTAATTATGAGTGCTGTCATTTTATTACAGTTATGACATTTTATAGTACAGAATACAACTTAGGTTTTACCTTTCTAGTGAGGGGGCCCCAAAACATAATGCTCAGAGATTCAGGGCCGGTGTTTCAGTGCAAGAGCCTAAAGCTGCACAGTGGTGCCTGAGATCACCAGAGTTACCACAGCGTTGTTGAAGACTCCGAGGGCCACACATGTGTGACTGGGAGGCCACAAGGTGCCAGGAATTGACCTCAGGATGGACATGCACGTCAGGCACCATAACCTCTGTAATATCTATGGTTGTAGAAGTAGGCTTTGAAAGAAAACCTGTTTGTAGAAATTATGGATAATTTGTGAGAATGTAGATAGAATGTGGGTGTGTTTGCTCTTTTGTTGCCTCAAACACAGAAAAAAAAGAGTTGCTTTCTGTCAAATCATATTTAGAGTGTTTTAGCATAGCAGATGAAGTTATAAATAACCTCTATCCATTAAGTTATTTTTGGTCTCTGAAAATGTCTGAGTCTCCTCAAAGTGTTATCCTAAAATAACATTAAATAGTTCACAGAGATTGAATGACTGAAATTTGATAAATTTTGCTTAAAGAAAGGATCTTAACAAATATGTGGCTGTGAACTTGAGACTTGTTTAGGTCTCAGCCTATTGGAAAAAAAATCTAAAAAAAAGCATTTATTGTGTATCAGTTTTAGAGCAACTGAAGAGTTTCATTCACGGCTGAGTGGGGTATGTTGTTTGGGGGGCTTGGATGGGGGTAGGTGTTAAAGAAACATAAAGAATATGAAAAATATTTCTCTTATAGATTTTTACTACCAGAATATTCCGTGTTTTGTTCTTGGTGGTGGTGGCTTTGGGCCACACCTAGCAGTGCTCAGAGCTTATTCCTTGGCTCTGCACCCAGCATCGATGTCGTGGAGGGTTTTCCTATATTTTCTTCAACGTACTTTTATGGATTCAGGTCTGACATTGAGATCTTTAATCCATTTTGATCTGATTTTTGTGCAGGGTGTGTTAGACACAGGTCCAAATTCATTTTTTTACATGTAGCTGTCCAGTTTTCCCAGCACCACTTGTTGAAGAGGCTTTCCTTACTCCAGTTTGGACTCTTTGCACCTTTATCAAAGATTAACTGATCATGTCTTTGAGGGTAGGTGTCAGGATACTCAACTCTATTCCATAGGTCCACCGGTCTGTTTTTATTCCAGTACCACGATGTTTTAATTACTGCTGCTTTGTAGTACAGTTTGAGGTTGGGAAAGGTGATGCCGCCCATCTTCTTCTTCCCAAGGATTGCTTTAGCTATCCGTGGGGGTTTGTTATTCCATACGAATTTCAGAAGTGTTTGGTCAATTTCTTTAAAGAATGTCATGGGAATCCTTATAGGAACCGCATTGAATCTGTACAAAGCTCTAGGGAGTATTACCATCTTGAGAATGTTAATTCTCCCCATCCAGGAGCAGGGAATGTGTTTCCATTTCCCCGTGTACTCTTTTATTTCTTGAAGCAGTGTCTTGTAGTTCTCTTTGTATAGGTCCTTTACACACTTGGTTAAGCTGATTCCTAGGTATTTGATTTTCTGTGGCACAATTGTGAACGGAATTGGATTTCTTAATATCCCTTTCTTCTCTTTCGTTATTTGTGTATAGGAAAGCCACCGACTTTTTGGGCATTGATTTTGTACCCCTGCCACTCTACTATACCTATCTATTCTTTCTAAGAGTTTTTGGGTAGAGAGTTTAGGGTTCTCTAGGTATAATATCATGTCATCTGCAAATAATGATAGCTTGATTTCTTCCTTGCCTATCTGGGTGCCCTTAATGTCCTTTTGCTTCTCTGATTGCTATGGAGAGTACCTCCAGTACTATATTGAATAAAAGAGGTGAGAGAGGGCAACCTTGTCATGTTCCTGATCTTAAGGGAAGGCTTTCAATTTTTCCCCATTGAGAATGATACTCGCTGTGGGCTTTTGGTAGATGGCTTTGACTATCTTGAGGAAGCTTCCTTCAATTCCCATTTTCTGGAGGGTTTTAATCATGAATGGGTGCTGGATCTTTGTCAAATGCTTTTTCTGCATCTATCGATAGGACCATATGGTTTTGTATTTTTTCTCTTATTGATGTGATGTATTTTGTTGATTGATTTGCGAATGTTGAGCCATCCTTGCATTCCGGGATGAATCCTACTTGGTCATGATGTATGATCTTTTGATGAGCCTTTGGATTCTGTTTGCTAGTATTTTTGTTGAAGATCTTAGCATCTGTGTTCATCAAGGAAATTGGTCTGTAATTTTCCTCTTTGTATTGTCTCTCCCTGCTTTGGGCATCAGGGTTATATGTGCCTCGTACAAGCTGTTTGGGGAGTGTTTCTGTTTCTTCTATTTCCTGGAAGAGCTTGAACAGGACTGGCAGTAGGTCCTCCTTTAAAGGTTTGGTAGAATTCCCCAATGAACCCATCTGGACCTGGGCTTTTGTGTTTGGGCAGACTTTAATTACTGTCTCAATTTCCCCGATGGTGATAGGCTTATTTATTGGAGGTCTTCTTGTTTCAATCGTGGGAGGTTATAGGGACTTCAGGAATTTATCCATTTCTTCTAGGTTCTCATGTTTTGTGGCATACAGGTTCTCAAAATAACCTCTGATGATCTCTTGTATTTCTGTTTTTTCTGTTGTGATGTCACCAATTTCATTTCTGATTCTGTTTATTTGGGTTCTCTTTCCCTGTCCTTACAAGTCTTGCCAGTGGCTTGTCGATCTTGTTTAATTTTTTCAAAAACCAGCTCTTGGTTTCATTAATCTTTTGGATTGTTTTTTTGGTTTCCAGGTCGTTGATTTCCTCCCTAAGTTTCCTCTATTTCCTTCCTTCTGCCTAGGTTGGGCTTCCCTTGTTGGTCTTTTTCTAATATTTTTCAGCTGTGAGGTCAGGTTATTTATATGGGCCCTTTCTTCTTTCCTGATGAATGCTTGCAGAGCTATGAACTTTTCCTCTTAACACAGCTTTTTTGCTGTGTCCCACAAGATTCTGATAGTTGGTATCTTCATTGTCGTTTGTTTCTAAGAATCTTTTAATTTCCTGTTTGATTTCTTCTATGACCCATTTGTTGTTCAGCAGTGAGCTGTTTAGTTTCTAGGGCTTTGGTTTAGCTCCCTGCTTCTGTGTATAGTTCACACTACTATTTTCAGTGCATCGTCTGAAAAGATAGTCGACACAATTTCAATCTTTTTTATTTTGTTGAGGTATGCTTTGTGCTCAGTATATGGTCTATCTTGGAGTATGTTCCATGTGCACTGGAAAAAAGTGTATTCAGCTTTTTGGGATGAAAGCCCTGTATATATCAACCAGCTCTCTTTCTTCTATTTCTTCCTTTAGGTCCAGTATTTCCCTAGCGAGTTTCAGCCTCGTCGATCTATCCCTAGTCGATAAGGCAGAGTGTTGAAGTCTCCGACTATTATTGTGCTACTGTTAATGTCTTCTTTGAGGTCTATTAATAGTCGTTTTAAGTATTTTGCTGGCCCCTCGTTTGGGAGCATATATGTTTAGCAGTGTGATTTCTTCCTGGTATACATACCCTTTAATATTAAGAAATGGCCTTCATTGTCCTTCTGACCTTTTTCAGCCTGAAATCTATATTGTCAGATACTAATATTGGCCACACACGCCTTTTGGAGGGGTTGTTTGCATGGAGAATGGTCTTCCAGCCTTTGACTTTGAGTCTGTGTTTGCTCTGGTTATTCAGATGTGTTTTTTTGAGGCAGCAGAATGTTGGATTCAGTTTTTTAATCCATTTTGCCACCCTGTGTCTCTTAATTGGTGCATTTAGACCATTGACGTTGAGAGAGATTATTGTCATTGATTTTGTACCATCTTTCTGTTTGTGCTTGTTGTGGTTTTGGGTTGTCTTATTTTACAATAGACCCTTCAATCCTTCTTTTTAGAGTTGGTTTTGAGTCTATGAATTTCCTAAGTTGTTGCTTATCCATGAAGTTGTGTATCTTTCCTTCGCGCATCTGAAAGTAAGTCTAGCTGGGTAAAGAATTCTTGGTGAGGCCTGAAGTTCATTGAGTCTTTTCACAATATCCCACCATTGTTTTCGGACTTGGAGTGTTTCATCTGAGAAGTCTGCTGTAAATCTCAGGGATGCTCCTTTGTATGTGATTTCCTTCTTTGATCTTGCTGCTTTCAGTCTTCTATCTCTGTCTATCGTTTTTGTCATTTAATAAGGATGTGTCTTGGAGTATTCTTTATTGGGGTTTCTTTAGCTGGTATCCTTCGGACCTCCTGTATCTGGGAGCATGCTTTC
>JAJIBD010024290.1:0-78582 GCA_021461705.1 Cryptotis parvus | reverse complement strand
AGGAGTGGTATGGCTGGGTCAAAGGGGAGCTCAATTTCTAGTCTTTGGAGGAATGTCCATATTGTTTTCCAGAAAAAGTTGTACAAGTCGACATTCCCACCAACAGTGTATGAGAGTCCCCTTTTTCCCGCATCCATGCCAGCACTTGTTGCTTTTACCCTTTTGTATATGGGCCATTCTCTGTGGTGTGAGGTGATATCTCATTGTTGTTTTGATTTGCATCTCTCTGATGATTAGTGATGATGAGCATTTTTTCATATGCCTTTTGGCCATTCGGATTTCTTCCTTGTCAAAGTTTCTGTTCATCTCTTCTCCCCATTTTCTAATGGGGTTGGCTGTTTTTTCTTATATAGCTTTACCAGTGCCTGATATATCCTGGATATTAACCCCTTATCAGATGGGTGTTGGGTGAATAATCTTTCCCATTCTGTGGACTGTCTTTCTATCTTATTCACTGTTTCTTTCGAGGTGCAGAAGCTCTTCAGTTTCATGTAGTCCCATATGTTTATCCTTTCTTCTAGTTGCTTTGTTAATGGTGTTTCACCTTTGAAGATGTCTTTAGCTTCAATGTCGTGGAAGGTTTTTCCTACATTTTTCTTCAATGTACTTTATGGAATCAGGTCTGATATTGAGATCTTTAATCCATTTTGATCTGATTTTTGTGCAAGGTGTTAGACACAGTTCCAAATTCATTTTTTTACATGTAGCTGTCCAGTTTTCCCAGCACCACTTGTTAAAGAGGCTTTCCTTACTCCAGTTTGGACTCTTTGCACCTTTATCAAAGATTAGCTGATCATGTCTTTGAGGGTGGGTGTCAGGATACTCAACTCTATTATTCCATAGGTCCACAGGTCTTTTTTATTCCAGTACCATGCTGTTTTAATTACAGCTGCTTTGTAGTACAGTTTGAGGTTAGGAAAGGTGATGCCTCCCATCTTCTTCTTCCCAAGGATTGCTTTAGCTATCCGTGGGGATTTATTATTCCATACGAATTTCAGGAGTGTTTGGTCAATTTCTTTAAAGAATATCATGGGAATCCTTATAGGAACCGCATTGAATCTGTACAAAGCTCTAGGGAGTATTACCATCTTGACAATGTTAATTTTCCCCATCCATGAGCAGGGAATGTGTTTCCATTTCCTCGTGTCCTGTTTTATTTTTTTGAAGCAGTGTCTTGTAGTTCTCTTTGTATAGGTCCTTTACACACTTGGTTAAGCTGATTCCTAGGTATTTGATTTTCTGGCACAATTGTGAATGGAATCATTTCCTTAATATCCCTTTCTTCTCTTTCGTTATTTGTATATAGGAAAGCCACCGACTTTTGGCTATTGATTTTGTACCCTGCCACTCTGCTATACATATCTATTGTTTCTAAGAGTTTTTGGGTCGAGAGTTTAGGGTTCTCTAGGTATAATATCATGTCATCTGCAAATAATGATAGCTTGATTTCTTCCTTGCCTATCTGGGTGCCCTTAATGTCCTTTTTTTTCTCTGATTGCTATGGCGAGTACTTCTAGTACTATATTGAATAAAAGAGGTGAGAGTGGGCAACCTTGTCGTGTTCCTGATCTTAAGGGGAAGGCTTTCAATTTTTCCCCATTGAGAATGATACTCGCTGTGGGCTTTTGGTAGATGGCTTTGATTATCTTGAGGAAGCTTCCTTCAATTCCCATTTTCTGGAGGGTATTAATCATGAATGGGTGCTGGATCTTGTCAAATGCTTTTTCTGCATCTATCGATAGGACCATATGGTTTTTATTTTTTCTTATTGATGTGATGTATTATGTTGATTGATTTGCGAATGTTGAACCATCCTTGCTTTCCCGGGATGAATCCTACTTGGTCATGATGTATGATCTTTTTTGATGAGTCTTTGGATTCTGTTTGCTAGTATTTTGTTGAAGATCTTAGCATCTGTGTTCATCAAGGAGATTGGTCTGTAATTTTCCTTCTTTGTATTGTCTCTCCCTATTTTGGGTATCAGGGTGATATGCACCTCGTAAAAGCTGTTTGGGAGTGTTTCTGTTTCTTCTATTTCCTGGTAGAGCTTGAACAGGACTGGCAGTAGGTCCTCCTTAAAGATTTGGTAGAATTCGCCAGTGAACCCATCTGGACTCGGGCTTTTGTGTTTGGGCAGACTTTTAATTACTGTTTCAATTTCCCCGATGGTGGTAGGCTTATTTAGTTATTGGAAGTCTTCTTGTTTCAATCGTGGGAGGTTATAGGACTTCAAGAATTTATCCATTTCTTCTAGGTTCTCATGTTTTTTGGCATACAGGTTCCCAAAGTAACCTCTGATGATCTTTTGGATTTCTGTTTTTTCTGTTGTGATGTCACCATTTTCATTTCTGTTTATTTGGGTTCTCTCTTTCCCTGTCCTTACAAGTCTTGCCAGTGGCTTGTCGATCTTGTTTAATTTTTTCAAAAAATCAGCTCTTGGTTTCATTAATCTTTCGGATTGTTTTTTTTGGTTTCCAGCTCGTTGATTTCCTCCCTAAGTTTCACTATTTCCTTCCTTCTACCTGGGTTGGGCTTCCCTTGTTGGTCTTTTTCTAATATTTTCAGCTGTGTGGTCAGGTTATTTATATGGGCCCATTCTTCTTTCCTGATGAATGCTTGCAGAGCTATGAACTTTCCTCTTAACACAGCTTTTGCTGTGTCCCACAAGTTCTGATAGTTGGTATCTTCATTGTCATTTGTTTCTAGGAATCTTTGGATTTCCTGTTTGATTTTTTTCTATGACCCATTTGTTGTTCAGCAGAGAGCTGTTTAGTTTCCAGGTGTTTGGTTTAGCTACCTGCTTCTGTGTATGGTTCACTACTATTTTCAGTGCATCGTGATCTGAAAAGATAGTCGACACAATTTCAATCTTTTTTATTTTGTTGAGGTATGCTTTGTGACTCAGTATATGGTCTATCTTGGAGTATGTTCCATGTGCACTGGAAAAAAATGTGTACTCAGCTTTTTGGGATGAAAAGCCCTGTATATATCAACCAGCTCTTTTTCTTCCATTTCTTCCTTCAGGTCCAGTATTTCCCTGGTGAGTTTCAGCCTCGTCGATCTATCCATAGTCAATAAGGCAGTGTTGAAGTCTCCGACTATTATTGTGCTACTGTTATTGTCTTCTTTGAGGTCTATTAATAGTCATTTTATGTATTTTGCTGGCCCCTCGTTTGGCGGCATATATGTTTAGTAGTGTGATTTCTTCCTGGTATACATACCCCCTTAATTATTAAGAATGGCCTTCATTGTCCCTTTTGACCTTTTTCAGCCTGAAATCTATATTGTCAGATACGAGTATGGCCACACCCGCCTTTTTGGAGGTGTTGTTTGCATGGAGAATGGTCTTCCAGCCTTTGACTTTGAGTCTGTGTTTGCTCTGGTTATTCAGATGTGTTTCTTGTAGGCAGCAGAATGTTGGATTCAGTTTTTTAATCCATTTTGTCACCCTGTGTCTCTTAATTGGTGCATTTAGACCGTTGACATTGAGAGAGATTATTGTCATTGGATTTTGTGCCATCTTTCTGTTTAAACTTGTTGTGGTTTTGGGTTGTCTTATTTTACAATAGACCCTTCAATCCTTCTTTTAGAGTTGGTTTTGAGTCTATGAATTTCCTGAGTTGTTGTTTATCCATGAAGTTGTGTATCTTTCCTTCGCAACTGAAAGTAAGTCTAGCTGGGTAAAGAATTCTTGGTCAGGCCTGAAGTTCATTGAGTCTTTTCACAATATCCCAGCATTGTTTTTGGGCTTGGAGTGTTTCATCTGAGAAGTCTGCTGTAAATCTCAGGATGCTCCTTTGTATGTGATTTCCTTCTTTGATCTTGCTGCTTTCAGTATTCTATCTCTGTCTATCGTTTTTGTCATTTTAATAAGGATGTGTCTTGGAGTATTCTTATTGGGGTTTCTTTTTAGCTGGTATCCTTCAGACCTCCTGTATCTGGGAGCATGCTTTTCTTCAGTTCGGGAAACTTGTCAGCGATGATGGCTTTGACAGTTTCTTCTTCATCAGGGTTTTCTTCTTGCCCTTCTGCGATCCAATGATGCGTATGTTGTTCCTTTTGGCTTCATCCAGATTTTCTCTGGTAGTCTGTTCATTGATTGTGAGTTTTTTTTCCATCTTCTGGTGTTGTCTACAGATTTTCTGAACCTCGTCTTCGAGATCACTAATTCTTTCTTCAGTAGCTGTTACTCTGCTTTGGAGGCCTTCTCCTGTGTTTTTCAGTTCACTTACCTCATTTTTAATATCTGTCATTTCTGCTTGTACTTTGGTCTGAAATTTACTCAATTCTGCTCTCATTTCCTCCTGTACTTTACTGCCTTTGTATTCCATTGTTTCTTTTATTTCCTTGTACATCTTTAACAGTTGCTTCTGAAATTCCTTTTCAGAGAGGTTATATAGCTTATCGTTATTGCTGGACTCATCTGTATTAAAAATTTCAATCGTAGAGCTTGAAGGACTTCTGCGCTTCTTTACCATAATGACTATTGTAGGTTGAAAATGAGTGTTCTGGGTGACTAGTCAATAAAGTTAGTAGTTGCCTGAATTACTTTGCAGCTAGGGACGTATAGCAAAGAGTGTAGGGCCAATGCTCAGTGGTATCTCAGGTAGATAGACAATAATTTGCATGGTCGGCGCTGAGCGCCCAGGGGTTTTGAATTTTTGGGGTGTTGGTGGGTGGTTCTGGCATCAGGGGGTCGGGTGGAGGTCGTGCAGTGGGAGGTCCTACGACGATGGGTGGGGCTCGGTCCCCTCCTCAAAGTTGGAGCCTTTTCTCCTGGAGTGGAGTGGCTCAGGGTCTGCCGCTGCGGGGAACGCACCTGGTGGGAGGAGCGCGGGGGATCTGCTGGGAGTTGGGGCTGGATGGCGTCCGTTTATTTTTTCATAGGACCAACTCTTGGTTTTATTAATCTTTTGAATTGTTTTTTGGGTTTCCAGCTCATTGATTTCCTCTCTAAGTTTTATTATTTCCTTCTTTCTGCCTGGGTTGGGCTCATTTTGTTAGTCTTTTTCTAGTACTTTTTGAGCTGTAACATCAGGTTTTTTTTATGTGGGCCCATTCTACTTTTCTGATGAATGTTTGCAGAGCTATGGACTTTCCCTTTAAAACTGTTTTTTCTGTGTTCCACAAATTCTGATAGTTTGTGTCTTCATTTTTATTTGTTTCCAGGAATCTTTGGATTTCCTCTTTGATTTCTTCTATGACTCACTGGTTTTTCATCAGTGAGCTATTCAGTTTCCAGGTGTTTGGTTTGACTTCCTGTTTCTCTGTGTGGTTAACTTCCATTTTTAGTGCATCATAGTCTGAAAAAAATAGTTGACCCAATTTCTATATTTTTTATTTTATTGATGTATGCTTTATGCCTCAGCATGTGGTATGCCTTGGAGAATGTTCCATGTGCACTGGAGAAAAATGTGTATTCAGTTTTTTGGGGATGAAAAAATCCTATATATATATATATATATATATATATATATATATATCAACCAGTCCTTTTTCTTCCATTTCTTCCTTCAGGGCCAGTATTTCTTGATGAGTTTTAGTCTTCTCAATCTATCAAGAGTTGATGAAGCAGTGTTGAGGTCTCCAACTACTATGGTGTTACTGTCAATGTCTTCTTTGAAGTCTATTAGCAGTTATTTTAAGGATATTGCTGGCGCCTTGTTGGGTGCATATATGTTTAGGAGTGTAATTTATTCATGGTATACATATTCCTTAATTATTAAGAAATGGCATTCACTGTCCCTTCTCACCTTTTTAGCCTTAAGTCTATGTTGTCAGATACTAGTATGGCCACACTGGCCTTTTTGGGGAGTTGTTTGTGTTGAGAATGGTCTTCCAGCCTTTGACTTTGAGTCTGCGTTTGCTCTGGTTTTCAGATGTGTTTCTTGTAGGCAGCAGAATGTTGGATTGTTTTATTTTTTAATCCATTTTGTCACCCTATGTCTCTTGATTGGTGCATTTAGGCCATTGATGTTGAGAGAGATTATTGTCATAGGATTTTGTGCATCTTTTTGAATAAGTTTGTTGTGCTTTTTAGGTTTTCTTGTCTTACAGCAGCTCCCTCAGTCCTTTTAAAGTTGGTTTTGAGTTTATGAAGGTCTTGATCTGTTGCTTATCTATGAAGTTGTGTATTTTTCCTTCATATCTGAATGTGAGTCTGGCCGGGTAAAGAATTCTTGGCGAGGCCTTCATTTCATTGAGTCTTTTCACGATATTCCACCATTGTCTTTAGGCTATAGTGTTTCCTCTGAAAAATATGCTGTAAATTTTAGGAATTTTCCTTTGTATATGATTTCCTTCTTTGATCTTGCTGCTTTTAGTATTCTATCTCTATATATTGTTCTTGTCATTTTGACTAGGATATATCTTGGAGTATTCTTATTTGGGGTTCTTTTATTTTTTATTTATTTATTTATGTATGTATGTATGTATTTATTTATTTATTTTGCTTTTTTTTGGTCACACCTGGCAATGCCCAGGGGTTTCTCCTGGCTCTGCACTCAGGAATTACTCCTGGCGGTGCTCGAGGGACCATATGGGATGCCGGGGATTAAACCCTGGCTGGCACAGGCTGGCTGTGTGCAAGGCAAATGCCCTACCCACTGGGCTATCGCTCCGGCCTCTTGGGTTTCTTTTAGATGGTATCCTTCGGGCCTCCGGAATCTGGGAGCAAGCACTCTTTAGTTCTGAAAATTTCTCAGCAATAATTGTGTTGTGTTGATGGTTCCTTTTTCATCAGGGTTTTCTTCTTGTCCCTCTGGGACTCCAATGATCCTTATGTTATTCCTTTTGGCTTCATCTTGAATATCTCTTGTTGTCTGTTCTTTTACTGTGAGTCTTTTTTTCCATCTTCTGCTGTTGCCGAGAAAGTCTCTGCATCTCATCTTGGAACTCACTGATTCTGTCCTCAGTGGCTGTGACTCTGCTGCGAAGGCCTTCCAGTGAGTTTTTCATTTCCTCCACCTCATTTTTAATATCTTTGATTTCTGCTTGCATTTTCATTTCTATTTTCCTCACTTCTGCTTTTATGTCCTCTTGCATTTTATTGGCACTGTGTTCCATTGCTTCCTTGAGCTCCTTATGTATCCTTAGCAGCTCCCTTCGAAATTGTTTATCGGAGAGATCATACAGCTCATCATTATTACTTGACTTATCTTGGCAGGTGTCTTTGCTCACGGAGCTTGATGGAATTCTGTGTTGCTTCACCTTTATGACCCTTACAGGTTGCAACTTGACTGTACTTATGTGGCTGGGCAGTACAGTGGGAGTGGCCTATGGTTGTTAACCGAGTTTTGTGGGATGTGGGGATATTGTGGCTATGGAATGTGGGGAGTATTGTGTCTAATGTACCCCGGTTCATCAATAAATGCTGTACTTAGAGGTGACTGCAAGAGTATGCCACCCACACAGCAAGCCTGGCAAACTACCCGTGTCGTATTTGATATGCCAAATATCAGTAACAATTTTACTAGGTCATTCCCATGACCTAATATAATCGTTTGAGGCTCTTTATGTTCCTGGAGTAAGCAGATGGCCTTGGACTCTACTAGCATGAGATAGGACATATGGAGATGTCACTGGAGCTCACTCAAGCAAATTGGTGATGAACAGGAAGATAGTGATAGCGATGATTATTCACTTAGCAGGAATCAGCGTCCAGGTGTTCAGTGCTGTGGGGATGGCAGCAGTGTAAGTGAGGTCAAGACTCCTGTACCAAGTAGGGTTGGTAGAGGAGGGAGAGTTTTACTGTACCAGTTGGGGCTCCAAGTTTGGTTTTCTTGGCCAATTTCCTTAGTATGTTTTTTCTCAAGCCATGGAGCAGAGGAGTGAAATGCCACACAAATCTGAATTCTCATCACCATTGTCCTCTAATTATTGGGAGCAATTAAACTTCCCTAAACCTTAATTTCTCATTAAAAGAGATTATATGACACTCACCTTAAAGGATAGCTCTGAGGACTTATTTTTTGATCTTGTAGGCAAAGATAGTGTAGGAAAATATTTTAGCCCAGCAACAGGAGGTTGTAACACATTATTGGCATTTAAATATAGGACCCAAGTAATGGAGTTCAGAAACATTGAGATATGAATGTTAATGGCTACTTTTGTGCCATAGGTAGGTAGGTAGGGAGAATTTGGGTACTGTAATTAAATTGCTCCTTGTCTTGCCTTCAAGCATATTAAGCAAGTTTACTCATAGTTAAGAGATCAAAAGTTATTACATTAGGCTGCTGCTGAGTTTTCAAAAGCAAAAGGATTTCTGGATTTACAGGCTTGAACCATAGCATATTTTGTAATCTTTTCCTTTTTACCCCAATTCATTCATTGTTTTGAAGCTATTTTTCAAATTCTAAAGAAAGATTCAAATATGTCTATAACTCTGCAACTAACTACATAATTTTATTCTACAGGATTTTTTGGGGGTGTGGGGATCAGGTCATACCAGGAGTAGCTTAGAGGCTAGTTCCAGCCCTCTGCTTGAGGGATCGTGCAGTTTTGGGGATTGAACCAGGGTTAGACACATGCAAAGCAAGTACCTTTAACAACTTTGCTATTTTTCTGGCCCTGGTTCTAATGAATTCCACTCTGATTTTAAAAATCTTTCTGTCCTTCCAAGTGGTGCTCAGGAGGCCCAAGTGTTACTGGTGATACTTGTCCAGCTGGGTTGGAAGTTCAATGCAGGGACTTGAGGATGCAATAATATTTGGGTTTTAAGTGAAAAGGGATTACCTGGACCACCCCAAGGATATTAGGGTCCTCTGGGACCACACCAAGTGATTTTCTTTGGGGTTTATAGGGCTGTATCTATCAATGCTCTGGAAAATGAACCCAGGCTGGGAACCTGTTAGGTATGTGACCTAACCACTGCATTATTTCTAGCCATTCTCCTGAATATATTCATAAGGTAACTCCCTGCAGTGCTCAGAGGCCTGGGGCCACTCCCAGAATTACTTGGGGGGTCACCAGTGCTATGCTAAGCACTGTTTGTGGGCCATACTTCAGCACTCAAAAATTTAGGGCTTTTCTACCACTTAAGCCACATTCTTAACTTCTGTATACTTGCATTTTTTCTTTTAATTTTATTTCCCCATTACACCTTATATAAACACATGGTTACAAGTTTGTTCATAGCTGTACCATTCCCCAACTCTCACTAATCCCACTACCATTGCACCTTCCCACCACCATTATCTCTCCAATTTTCCTACTCATCCCTTAAGTCTGCTCCCATAACAGGCCATCAATGATTTATTTTATATCGCTTGTTATAATTTGCTACAAAAATGATTAAAACTTGCTTCCTCAGAAGAAAGTTGGTGAAGATTGTGTATCTCACCATGGAGTTATTAAGTCCTTGTATAAAATATTACTAAGATATTAGATGTTAAACGTTCTGTGTTGTCATTTTATTAATTGAGGTCAAGTGCCCTCTATATTACAGCCCATCTATTCTGGTGTGCTAGGCCTGGTTTACAGTGTTGTAGCTGTGTGCTTTAGGAAGTCCAAAATTTTTAACAAGGTGTTACAGCTAGAGTTGAATTTTTACTGGATAGCTTTTGGGGTGTGTGCATGAATGCCATGGCTTCTGGAAGTGCAGAATGCTGGGGAGAGGTAGCCCATCCCGACTCTGTGAAAGCCTGGAGATTTCAGTCACAAATCCCACATACCTGAGTTTTCCAGCACATTACTTTCTGGATGAGACTCATTGTGGGCAAAGGAGTAGGAGCATGGCAGTGATTTTGGAGTATAGAGGTTTTTGGCTGCTTGACTCTGTTTGGGCAGGTGCAGGAAATAACCTGACCGCCTCTGGGCTATCCAGATATCTCAGTCTTGGGTAGGGCCTGGGAGCATCACTGCCTCCTGTTGTTCTCTCTTGAGATTTATTTATAAGTCTCTGGATCATTGCTGGTGAATAAGCTTCTTTTTACATTTTTTATCACCATAAGATAGACTTTTTACAAAGCTACTCATAATTGGGTTTCAGTCATAGTGTTGCAGCACCCATCTCTCCACCAGTGCACATTTCCTATCACCAATGTCCCCAGTTTCTCTTCCCTTCCCTAACCCTGCGTGTCTCTATGGTAGACACTTTTCTTCTCTCTCTCTCTCTCTCTCTCTCTCTCTCTCTCTCCCCTCTGTGTGTGTCTCTTTCTCTTCTTTTGTGTATTATGATTTGCAGTGCATACTCTTGAGGGGTTTTCATATCTATCCCTTTATCAATTTTAATGCATTACTATTTCCAAATATTACTGTCAGACTGATCCCTTCTTTATCTTACCTGACTTTTGCCCCCGACACATTTGTGGTAGATTGTCACCATTGGCATGTCCTTCTGGGCACTGTTTTGCCTACCTTTGTATATTAGTATCATAGTATTTTTTATATTCCACAGATGAATAGTCATTCTATATCTGTCCTTTTCCTTTTGACTAATTTCACTCATCATGATAATCTCTATGTCCATCCACTTGTAAGCAAACTTCATGACTTCATTTTTCCTAGCAGCTGCATAGAATTCCATTTTTAAATGTACCATAGTTTCATTATCCTGTCTTCTGTTCTTGGGCACTCAGGTTGAATGAGCTCCTTAACTGCAGCTTCTGATCTCCTTCAGGGTTTATTCACGGGCCTCTGAAGCACAGCCAATAAGTGAACTTGTATGGCTGAGCTGGAGGTGGGTTTCGGGCATGGCTTCCACATATCTGACTTTGGGTGGTTTAATTTCTCTGGAGTCTTGGTCCTGAGTTGTTGGAGTCTGGCCAGAGACACAGTGACAATTTTGGGGTATCAGAAAACCAAAAGAGACCTAGTGCATTTGTCCTCCTGGGCCAGATTGACCTGCTGGTGGTTTCATGGTCCTTGGGCCCCAGTAGCAATGGCTGCTGCTATCAGTAGAGACCAAGACTGGAGCTGCTGCTGTTTGTGAGTTGGGGCTCTGGGTGGGATAGAGTCACCAGTCCAGCAGAGGTTGGCCAGGGGGCACATGCCTCAGCCTGAGTCCACAGACAGTTGGCGCTCAGGGAAGTTTTCTTTCATAGTAAACTGTGGATGGTGAGGTCTGATCTGAGGAGGAAGTTGCAGTGGGGCTGCTCCAGATGGCGGTAAATCATCAGGGCCCCATGTTGGGAACCGGAGTGCCTCCTCAGTTCCAGGACCTCACCACTCACACTCTGCAGTGGTGCCAAGTGGACCGGAAGAGCCCTATTGAACTCATTAAAACTGTGCTGTCATGCATAGCACTGAGAGCTGTGGGGGCTCCACTAGTTGGAGGTCATGTTGCCGCCATCCTTACTCACCCCTTCACTCACTCATTCTTACTCACCCCATTCAAGGCTGGTATTTCACTTTCTCCTGAGCCAGGAGACCCACAGGGCACCCACGGCCACTCATTTTCACTCATTCTGAAAATTTGTCACCCTTTTGGATGTTCAGAGCGCTGAGAGCTGCCATTCCCTCACCAACTCTGGCACTTGCTGCTGCACTGTCGTCTTGCCTTTAAGACCCCGTATTCTTATATTTTCAATAAGGTGAAAAAGAGAGCTAACAGATGTAAACTTGGTTGAAAACCATGGGACAATCTGGATATTATGATATTAGGAACCTAAGCTTTTGTTTTGTTTTGGAGCCACACACAGTGATGCATAGGGGCTATTCCTGGCTCTGCACTTAGGAATCACTTATGATGGTGCACTGAGGGGGGTCTCAAGCGGTATGAGGATAGAATCTGGGTTAATAGCATACAAGGAAAATGCCTTACCTCTGTATTGTCTTCTGGTTCCAGGGAGACCCAAGATTTTGAAGGGGAAAAAATCTTCTAGAAGTGTGAGTATAGAAAAAGACAAGGAAAAGTTTTGAAACCAAGTTTTGAGATGCTTTTCTTTCTAACGTGATATGAATCTATTTCATTAGTGATTTAATCAGTCCTAGTAAATTTGGTCTAAGGGAATTTAGTGGTAATTCCTAATTTCTGAGGGGTTGGACCATGTGTCTTACTTCTTTTATTCCACGGACTATGCATTTAAAAATGATGGCAACAATAATTTTTATAGTAAATAAGACAAACATGACCAGGACCACAAGTATGATGACTCTTATGCGATAAATGATTAAAATGAATCCAAAATAGATTTTGAATTTAAGAGAAAAATTTTAGAGAGGACATACCCAGAGCTGTTCACACCAAGGAGAGTCCTGTTGATGCTGAGTCCTGCAGTGTTCAGGTCAGAGCTCCACTTGGTGGAGCGGTGCTGACAGGAGAGCAGGGGATTGAACTTACGGCCTTGCATAGGCTAGTAGAGGCCCTCCCACTTGAGCTTTTTTCCGTTCATGTTATGAATAAATATTTACATAGGTCTTTTATTTTATATATAATTTAGTTTTCTTAATGTTCATTTCCTAAGGTTCATGGGGTATGTTCATAATCATTCACTGTTTTAGTTAAATTTGATAAATTATGTAAAATCTTAGTTACCTAGGCAGTTTTTCTTTTTTTTTTTTTTTTTTGTGTCACACCCAACAGTGCTTAGGGTTACTCCTAGCTCTGCACTCAGGAATTACTCCTGGCGGTACTCGGGGACCATATGGGATGCTGGGGATTGAACCCAGGTTGGCTGCATGCAAGGCAAACGCCCTACCCACTGTGCTATCGCTCCGGCCCCTCGGCAGTTTTTTCTCGACTAGGGATTGTTAAACAAAACATTATATAGAGTTATTTAAAATGTATGAGACTGAGCAGACTCTTACAGATTCTGATTTGGTGGGATTTGGGATGATTCTGATATGCATGTGAGTTTAGAACTTTTAAAGTAAATATTATTAAAATAAATGTGTTATTTTTTCATTCATGGAATAGCATAAGCCACACAGACTTTACATAGTTCTCATTGATCATATGTCTGTAAAATGTAAATTTGGAATTAAAATAGATGAAATTCCATGAGTCTAATGTGCTTTGTATTGTATACTGCCATCCCTAGTTTAATTATCTCTGGCGCTGCATGTACCGTGTTCTGAGTACCATTAGGAATTATCCAGAACAGAATCAGCAGTAAGGCTTGAGCACTGCTGGGTGTGTTCACTCCCCAAAGATTAGCAAAATCTGTATTTGTATGTGTATCTTACCAATTTGCATAAACTGGGGTAGGCAGATACCCCAGGCAGAGCATATACCAGCTCTCTCTGTTGCGTGTGGCCATGGAGCAGCCACACGATTTACTTCCACACCCCTCTCAGAGAACCCTACAGGCTACTGAGAATATACCATTTGCACGGCAGAGCCTGGATGGACATGGAGAGGATCATGTTGAGTGAAAGTTCCCAGAAGGAAAACGAGATATAGAATGACTGCATTTATTTACATGACATAAATATATATATACATTTATGTCATGTAAATAAATGCACACATATATATGTGTGTATATATATATATATCACTTGATCACTTGAATCCCGTTATTCATCGATTTGCTCGAGCGGGCACCAGTAAAATTTCCATTGGGCCCTATCATGTGCCAATGTAGTCCAATGGCATCTGGTTGATTCAGGAATATGAAGAGCCTCAAACCGTTCCTTCAGGGTCTTGACAAGGAAGTCTGACCATCTTGTAGGTGGGTGGCCATGTGATAATTTGATATCCCGTGGGATCCAGTCGGTAATGGCTCTAGTCCAGCGGTCGTCTCCAAATCACATTACATGTCCAGCCCATCTGATTTTCGATGCCTTGGCAAATGAGACAGCATCCCTGATTCTGGAATAGCGACAGAGGTCAGAACTTGGATTCCTTCTCTCGAGTGAGGTGTGATATTCCAAGCATAGCTCTTTCGATTCTTCTCTGGGAGACCCGAATAGCATTCTCATCCAGCTTTTGTAGGAAAGATGAAATTGAGAAATTCTACATGGAACTGGAGTTCTACAAAAAAGATCACACCTTCTACAAGATCATAGTCGGTGATTTTAGTCCCAAGATAGGACTGAGAAGATAGGCTGAAGAACTCCACATCGGGACCATGGCCTAGAATGGAACGAATAGGGTGAGAGACTATCTGAGTTCATCATGTCCACCAAGACCATTCATGGGAACTCACAGTTCCAGAAGGCTGAAGTGAAACGTTGGACATGGGAGTCTCCTGGTGGACATTTCCAGATGAAATTGACCACATCATCTTCAATCGAAGGTATTGCCTGACCGATGTTGCTGTCGTCCCAAAATTCCAAACAGGATCGGGCCACCTTCTCCTTCGTGCAAAATTCTACTTCCATGCAATGGGGAGAAAAGTCTGCAAAGTTTAAGAAGAGAACTCCCCAGAATGACCACCAATTGAGAACTCTTTGGCACCATTACAGCAACATGGGAAGATACCATCATTGGCGACATTGATGAAGAATACAACCGACTGGTTCAGCATCTCCATGATTGTGTGAAGAATGCCCAGAAAGAGAAAGACACAAAAGGACGCCTCTCTTCAAAAACTCTCGAGCTCATTTGTCAATGTGGCAAGCGCGAGCCTCAGGTGACCAAATGCTAACATCCAAGCTTGCAAAGCAGTGCAGAGAAGCGGTAAAGGAAAACCTCAAAGAGAGAAGAGCAGAAATACTGGAAGATGCAGCAGAAGCCGGGAAAAGCATTCACAATGCAAGCCTGTCCTTCGCCAACTAAGGCCAAGATGACTGCCCTTCAACGCCCTGATGGATCTATCGCATCTTCCAGAAAGGCAATGGAGAAGATTATTCATGACTTCTACTCAGATCACTTTGATATCACATCCACCTTCCTACATACCAAGTTCCACAGGATGAATATGTCATTCCCAACATTCTCCCTTCTGAAATAGACATGCCATTTTGTCGTTAAAAGAAAGGAACAGCACCAGGCCCAGACAAAGTCAGACCTGGACACCTGAAGAATATGCCCTCAGTACTCATCAATACACTAGCTCGGCTCTTCACACGCTACCTGTCTGAATGCAAGGTGCCCTCCCAGTGGAAAACCAGCAGGACAGTTCTACTGTTCAAGAAGGGAGACATTCACAACATTGGCAACTATTGCCTCATCTGCCTGTTGTCTGCCATCTACAAGCTGTTCACTCGAGTCATCCTGAACAGGATTGGCAGAACATTAGGTAAATGACAACCATGCGAGCAAGCTGGCTTCTGAAAAGGATTCAGCACAATCCACCTTATCCACATGGTAATCAAGCTCATTGAGGTTTGTAGGGAATTCAAGATGCTGCTCTGTCTCACGTTCATTGATTTAAAGAAAGCCTTTGATTCTGTGGAGACTGAAGCGGTTATCGAAGCCCTAGCCAAACAGGGTGTTCAAACCCAATATATCAAGATCCTTCATGAGCTCTATTACAGATTCACCACCAGGATCTCACAATTCTACAAGGAAGTGATCATTGATGTCAAAAGAGGGGTTTGACAGGGTGATACCATTTCACCAAAACTCTTTAGCGGCACCCTTGAGAATATCATGCGACAATTAGAATGGGAAGGAATGGGAGTGAAGATGGACAGTCAGCAACTACACCACTTCAGCTTTGTTGATGACATCGTTCTAATAACACCAAACATAAGTCAAGTGGCACAAATGCTGGCTGACTTTGACTGAGAATGTGGAAAGATAGGTCTACAGCTGAATCTGAAGAAAACTATGTTCATGAAAAATGAACTAGTTCCAGAGGCCCCAATCACTCTCAATAGAACAAACATCTCTGAATGCAGCAGTTATGTGTACGTAGTTCGAGAAGTCAACATGATGAATGACCTAAAATCTGAGCTGCACAGGAGTAAGAGAGAGAGGCATGGATTCCCTTCAAAAGCATCGAAGAAATAGCGAAAAAGACAAAGAGCCTCTGACTCTGAAATACTGGAAGATGCAGCAGAAGCAGGGAAGAGCATTCACAATGCCTGCCTGTCCTTGTTAACCGTATTTCCAGCTCTTCGACTCCACTGTTCTCCCTGCATTAACATATGCCTCAGAGACCTGGGCCCTGCAAAAGCAGGATGAGAATGCTATTCGAGTCTCCCAAAGAAGAATTAAAAGAGCTATGCTTGGAATATCATGCCTCACTCAAGTGAGAGAAGGAATCCAGAGTTCCGACCTCCATCACTGTTCCAGAGTCAGGGACGCTGTCTCATTTGCCAAGGCATCGAAAATCAGATGGGCTGGACATGTAATGCAATTTGGTGATGACCGCTGGACTAGAGCCATTACCGACTGGAACCCATGGGATTTCAACAGATCATGTGGCCGCCCACCTATCAGATGGTCAGACTTCTTCGTCAAGCCCTGAATGAACGGTTTTAGGCTCTTCATTTTCCTGAATAAACCAGATGCCATTGGGCTACACTGGCACGGGATAGGGTCAAATGGAAATGTTACTTGCGCCTGCTCGAAGAAATTGATGAACAACGGGATGTCTTGTGATCTAGTGATCTAGTAATCTTACTAATTCCTATGGAGATGAATTTGGTATAAGAGGCTAAGTGATGCACAGAGGCAAGAGATTGGTTCATCATTATGTAGGTTACCAAAAAACTTTTATTTTTCTGAGGCAACTTTTATGACAAAAGTTTATAGGTACTTTTGGTGAAAGGAAATATGGTATTTCACAGGTAAGTGAAAATAAGGAGCATCAGGATCTTTGGGGGTTGCTTTATCTAGAGATGTGAAAAAACACGGAAATATCACCAACTCATTCTACTTAATCATTGGCATAGCTATCAGTGGAAATCTTTGAGTTGCAAGTAGCAGAGAAAGTTAAGCCATCTTGTATGCCCATGAGGATATCACTAAGAAAATGGACAATTTTGTAGAGAATGGTATATTTATCAAATTCTCTTATTTTGGGTGTCAGTAGGAGGGAAATACAGTTAACAAAGTGTCAAAAGATCCTAGTAAAGAAGCTTTCTAGGATGGAACAATGAATTGATAGGTTATCCTGAAGAGTGAAAAGATCCAATGATTATCATATTATCAGCTTCACATTTTTAATTTTGCTGCCCTGCTAACAAGTTGAGGTTTGCTTTTCCAAACAAAAGTTGAAAGATTCTATAGATGCTTTTAGAATTGAAGAGACTGTGGTGTAATTATGGCCTTTGTGCCCCTGCTGACCTCATAGATTGATACAGAATGATTTTAGAATGGAATCTCAGGATAACCTGGAACTGTATGACTCAGGCAAGAATTTCCTTTGAATAATGTCTTTAATGTAAATGACCTCTATCATCCAGTGCCTTTGATACACTTCAAATTTTATATTGTTCTCAAGAATCAACTACCTTTAGGTATATCTTTAATTTGTTAAACTTAGAGGGATTTTGCATTATATGATTACATATTGTGTATACAAGTAAAAATGTTGTTTTGTTTCAGTTCCAACCATTGGAGATGCATGTTCTGATCTAATGCCTGTTTAATTTAAAATGAATCACTTGCTTAAACTTTTCTTCTCCCTAGAAAGAACCTGACTGTGATCTTACATTTTCACCCCCCATTCCCCACCAAATACTCAACCAAAATATTACACTATAATTGAAATTAGATTAAAAAATTAAATGACATTTTGTGAGCTGTTTAAAAGGGTCAGCAATGTGTTTGAGTGCTACGAGATTAACCTTTGCTCATGTGGGAAAATGCAGGCTTCAATAGGGGATTCTGTGGCTGGGGTTGCACTTGCTAAAAGTTTAAAACAGTAATTTTTTCCTAAGAAAGGTCATCTTGAGCTAAAATGTCAAATAAATTATTTAGATTACTGAATTAGAAAAGTGAGGATCTGACAGGCTGAATTTTTTATGCACATTAGCCACAGCCAGGGTCTCTCTATGCTCTTTTTATTAGGTAAAGTGCACCCCCTTGCCTCTTATTAAAAATCTCTCCATTTAGTCCAATACACTTCCTTTGATAGATGACTGCTGCTTTTGAGCATCCAAATACGTGAGGCTGCTGAATTCATATGGCCTGTATTAACTTTGTGTGCCTCCTAGGCTGGATTCTAGCGAAGTGGAAAATGAGGGGCAGAGAGAAAAGAATATACACAGAAGCACACCTCACCATAAATGTTTGTGTGTTTGTATGCATACTAAACGTAAACATGCAAATCATGACATACATCATTTTTTCTTCTATAAGCTTGAACTTTAATCAAACCAAAACACATCCTGTAGCATGTTTTCAATAGGGAACATGCAATGTTACTATATTATTAGCTCTTGGAAAATACACTCCCCAAATTAAATGGCCTTGTGGCTTTATGGTCTAAGTAATGATCCAGGAAGCAAAGATTCCTTTTGAATGAATCTATAGTTGCCACTACCACCTAGGGGCTATTGCAACTTTTTTGATTAGTTTTTTATAGGACATTCTAAGTCTTTCAAAAATCTTCCTCTTGTGGGTAGATGATGCCAGTACTGTTTCTATTTTATACACAGAAAATTGAGTTATAGAGCTGTCAAAGTTAGTGATAGGGCTTGGTTACTATCACAGACTTGCAGACTTGATCCTAACAGTGGCTCCTAGCTCCTTCACCAGGATGTCTGTGTCAAATCTGTTGTTTCCTAAGCAGAGACACTTTTTAGAATGTTAAGTTGTTATGTTTTGGTGCCTATCAGTGGAAATGTACATGGCATTTTCAAGTGTCTTTATATCTTCTATATATAAAGTTCTGGTATTCTGAAAAATCATATAAATTTGTAGATCAAAGATTTTATAAGTAAAATATACAAGTATCTGTGCATTTATGTCCTGTGTGATGATATCTACTATCTGTCTGTCTGTCTATCTATCTAATTTTTCTAACTCTTCAGAGAACTTTACAGAATACTTAGTTTTGCAAATTACTTTTTAAATCAATCTCCAAAAATTTTTTTTTACATGGGTAAGGATCTTAGGATTAAAAACTTTAAAAACCATACATGATTGGGATTTAGTTTAATGGAGAACTCAGAATTTTGACTCTTGGTTTGCATCCATTTCTTTCCTGCTGTCTTTTTATCTGAATCCTTCTACCCCATTTTTCTTAAATTTCCTCTTCTTGCCTTTGTTTATCTACTGACCATTCTCTTATTTCTATACTCTTGGTGACTTGTACTTCCTGTTCTTCTTGTAGTTGGGTTGAACTGCATGCCTAGTTTTGCCTAATGGATGTGGGTACAGTGTGTCATACCTGAGGTGAAGAGTTGAAAAGCTATTCTCTACTTTTTGAACTACTTTATCTGTTGTCTTAGTAATTGTGGAAGTAGCCTTGAAGTGAGATGGTAGGACTAAAAATTTGAAGTTTATGATGTGGAGAAAATAAAAAGAGGCTCCTGTAGTGACTCTTCCACAAGAAAACATTAATTTCATGGGGTTAGTTTTTGAGGTTTTGGTATTTATTGCTAGAATATATCCAAATTTATTACGATTAAAATAGATTAAAGGTGTGCTTCTTTGCTCACAACTTTATCACTTGTATCACTTAAAAATTTATTACTTTCCTCATCTTGTTCTCTTAACTGTTTATCCTAAAATTTTCTTAATTTAATAGTCTGTATATCTCATTTCATATAAGATGAGCATTTTCTGTTGTGTGAGTTTTTCTCTGTAACTTTCTAACTTCATATCTGTATTTGAGTTTTCTCTTTGTTTATAATAAGAAGTCATGAAGTGCTGACATAAAAATTGTTATATTCCAATAATTTATTTTCATGTACTTGAAGAGAAGAGTCCTTGGCTATTTTGGAATTTTCAAATGTCCAGTTTCAGAGAAAGTTTAAAGAGAATAAAATGAAAGAGTCTAAAAATGTCTGTTTCTTTTCTATCTCTGTAAAAATGAAGACATATTGCTTTGCCGATGGCCCATTAGATCACTGAAATTTGGAATGCATGACTGTGGCTTTCAATTGATCTTTAATTTGAAAGCATCTGAGAAGTGCTCTAGGAATTGCTGGGTCCTAAATATAATTTTCTAAGTATCATCTAAATTTTTGGCATTGAAGTTACAGTAATTTAAGAGTTTAAAAATATAATGCAATGCAGGATAGCTCAGACTTTCCCAAGCTTTAATTCTTTGAAGGGGACAAAACTGTCTTAGGGACAATGCATTCACCTGTTAAGCAAGTGTCTTTCTCATATTTCTTTCCCTCCCCTTCCTCCCCCTTCCTACAACCCTCTCTTCATTCCCTCCTTTCTTCTTTCCTTACTTTATTTTATTTTATTTTATTTTTTTTTCTTTTTGTGTCACACCCGGCAATGCTCAGCGGCTACTCCTGGCTCTGCACTCAGGAACTACTCCTGGCAGTGCTCGGGGACCATATGGGATACCAGGATCGAACCCAGGACGGCACAGGCCGGCTGGGTGCAAGACAAATGCCTTACCCGCTGGGTTATCACTCCGGCCCTCTTACTTTATTTTATTCTACTATTTTCTTTTACTTTATTTTATTCTACTATTTGGAGGGGTGTAAAAGAGTTTCCCGCCCCGGCAATTTTTTTTTAGGTCATTAGCCTAATATAAGGTGGCTCTGTATGTTCCTGTAGCCGATGCCCCTGGCTCTATGGCTCAGGAAATATATTTGGGCCCGCCGCAATAAGTGAACGGGAACGTGGTCGTGATCGTGATTTTCTTTTACTCTTTCTTCTCTCTCTACCTCTCTCTTCAGCTATCAGAAAGCTTAAGAAAAGAGCTTCTGATCTAAGCAGACTTTTATTTGTGGACCAAGCTTTATATTATGTTTTATATTGCATGTATTAAAAACTTTGTACATATTGTTCTATATTCTTGATTTATACACCTTTCTCTAGAGGTCAAGATAAGGTTATGTTATATCTTTTATTTATGGTTCGGTACTCAAGTGATATTTCCAGAATACCCTTAAACAAGTATGTTCAGTAACTCCTTAATAAGTCTTATCTGCTAAGCCTTATTTTATAATTAATGGCTTTGAAAAATTTTCTATTGGCTACATTTGGGAAAGAATTATGCCTTATAATATTTTATCCTCTAAATAATAAATATCATGTGGTATGTCCAAGGGGAAAGGTAAAGACAATAAGTTTTTTTCATAAAGAGATCCAAGAACTGGAGACAAACTTCTAAAGATAAAAGATGATCAATAAGTCATCAATAAGAAAATAAAAAAGAAAATAGTTAAACCCCAAACCACAGACAATCATATATGTGTGATACGGGATTGATATCATGATTGCCAAGTATTATCTGCAATAATGTTTTTTATTATCCGATGAGATATACAATTACAAAGATGTTTATAATTGGGTCTCCTCTAAATAATAGAGACCCTCTAAATGGGTCTCAGTAATACAGTGTTCCAGCATCCATCCCTCCACCAGTGCCCTATTCCCACCACTAATGTCCCCAACCCCTCCCACCTACCCCCTAGCCTGCTTCTTTAGCAGGCACTTTTCTTTCCCTCTCTTTCTTCTCTGTATCTCTCTCTTCTTATACATTGTGATTTGCCCTAGAGACATTTAGGGCTTATTACATAAGTCTCTTTGTGTATACTCAATGGTGATTTCTAGTCCAATATTACCATTTCCCACAATTAGTAGAACACTGGTATATATTTATATCCCATTAATGAATGCAGTCATTCTATATCTGTCTTTTCCCTGACTAATTTCACTCAGCATGATAGTCTCTATGTCCATCCATTTGCAGGTAAATTTTATGACTTTGTCTTTTCTGACAGCTGCATAGTATTCCATTGTGTAGATGTACCAAAGTTTCTTTAGCCAGTCTTCTGTTCTTGGACACTTAGGTTGTTTCCAGATTCTGGCTATCATAAATAGAGCTGCGATGTATATAGAAGTGTAGATAGTGTTTCTGCTGTGTGTTTTTGGGTCTCCAGTGTATATTCCCAGGAGTGGCATTGCTGGGTCGAATGGGAGCTCAATATATGGTTTTTGGAGGAATGTCCATATTGTTTTCCCCAAAGGGCTGAACCAGTCGGCACTCCCACCAACAGTGGATGAGAGTCCCTTTTCCCCTCTGCCTCCATGCAAGCACTTGTTGTTCTTGCTGTTTTGGATGGGTGCCAGTCTCTGTGGTGTGAGATGATACCTTATTGTTGTTTTGATTTGCATTTCCCTGATGATTAATGATGAAGAGCACTTTTTCATATGCCTTTTGGCCATTCAAATTTCTTCTTTTTGGAAGTTTCTGTTCATTTCTTCTCCCCATTTTATTGATGGGGTTGGCTGCTGTTTTCTTCCTTGTAAAGTTCTACTGGTTCAACATACCTGGGCCGGATTGAAAACAAAAATGCTGCAGGGTGGGTGTCGATGATCTGGGCTGTGATAGTCTGGTCTGCTGGGTGGAGTTGTGACGAGAGAGGAAGTCCGGATGTGGAAAATGGCGGCTCCCATGGAGTCAGGGGGGGGTGGGGTCATCTGACTTGTTGTGAGGCTCTGCTCTCAGACATGGGGCAGAGCTGCTACTTGCTTTCCCTGTGCCCAGCCACTCATGAGGCGCCCGGGAGGCATGGCGGGTTCTAGCCCTGGCCTTCCACCCCAGCAGAGCCTCACAACAGGCCAGATGACACCCCCCGACTCCATGGGGGCCGCCATTTTCCACATCCAGACTTCCCTCTCGTCACAACTCCACCCAGCAGACCATACTATCACAGCCCAGATCATTGGCGCCCACCCTGCAGCAGTATTTTTTTCAATCCGGTCCAGGTATGCTGAACCAGAGACTCTCAGACATGGGGCAGAGCTGCTACTTGCTCTCCCTGTGCCCAGCCGCTCATGAGGTGCCCGGGAGGCATGGCGGGTTCTATCCCCGGACTGCCACCCCAGCGGAGCCTCACAACAATCCAGATGACCCCCTCCCCGACTCCATGGGGGCCACCATTTTCACATCTGGACTTCCCTCTTGTCACAACTCCACCCAGCAGACAAGACTATCACAGCCCGGCTCTCGCGACCGCGCGGTTCATCAATAAATGCTGTATTTAGAGGTGACTACAAGAGTATGCCACCTGCACGGCAAGCCTGGCAAGCTGCTCTTGTCATATTTGATATGCCAAATACCAGTAACATTTATATTAGGTAACATTTATATACCATGACGTAATATAATGGTTTGAGGCTCTTTATGTTCCTGGAGCAAGCGGATGCCTTTGGGTTCTACTAGCATGGGACCGGACATATGGAGATACTACTGGTGCCTGCTCTAGCAAATAGATGATGAACGGGAAGATAGTGATAGTGATAGTGAAATTTCTACTAGTACCTGATTTTTTGCTCCGGGGATTGGTCCCATGTGGGGAAGACTGGCATTTTCATGAGGGTGTTTGACACACTTTATATTACTAGCCCTATAAGTTAGTAATATCATTTTAACTTTATGTTACTGGACATAAAATTTAATAATATAAATTCTTAAGTTGTAATTAAATGCTGTATTGTTATTAGTTCAGAATATACTTAGAATATTTTTAGATTTACATTTATTTTATAGTGGTATGGGTATCAATCTTTCCAATAACTGCAGGCATCTCTGTTAGTCTTTACTTAGAGTTGTAGTGGTAGAAGCTCAACTAAAACTCTCTTAAATTATAGTTAGCACTATCAGCAGATTCTTGCAATATGTACTCTAAGTAAAATGATGTAACAAAACCAGTTTTACGTAGATTACATGTAACTGATTTACATAAGAGTTAAATACCTATATTGTGTATTTTGTTGTTTTGGGGTTGCACGTATCTGTGCTCAGGGCTTACTTCTGGCTCTGTACTTAGGGTTCACTCCTGGTGGGCTCAGGGGATCATATGGGGTGCAGGGAATCAAATCAAGGTCAACGGCATGCAAAGCAAGAACCATATTTACTATACAAATTTTCTCTCTCTCTGGATGCCTGTATATACATTGTCAAACTTCTAGAGACATAAATTCAATGTAATATTGAACAATGATTTGTATTGATTCATTCTTTCAATTTTACAATATGTTTCTTTCATTTCATTATTGTGGGTGGCCAGAGTGTCTATTTGAAATTCAGGAACCAACTCTGGGATGAAAGCTGTTCCATCACAGGTTATACATTAATACATATATACACACAAACACACACAATTAGGGGAGAATTTAGATGTGCCTTTGAATCAAACATGCACATTGCTTGAATGTAGGAGAAATTGGAGGTACCCTGAGAAAAAGTCATGCATACAGGAGGAGATTGTGTATCATGTGGTAGATCACTTGTCACTTGTCTTCCCTTTGTTCATCGATTTGCTCGAGCGGGCACCAGTAACATCTCCATTCATTGGGAAAGAGGTCAATTATTGTTACTGTTTTTGGCATATCAGATACACCATGGGTAGCTTGCCAGGCTCACCATGGCTCCTGGTTAATCCCAGGGGACCCAGTCTTTTTCTGTGTCAGACCATCAACCATCCACCATCCAGGGGCCCCTGGGGCAGAGCCCAGGGTATAGACAAGCCTGTCTCTTGTCTGCCACCTGCCGATGCAGCCAGGCACCGCAACCACATCTGTAACACCTCAAGGGGCAGGGAAGAATTAGAAAACTGAGAATATTGTCATTATCCCATATGGTAGCCAGGAGTAATTCCTGAGTGCAGAATTTTTTTTTTTTATAAAGAGGTCCAAGGAGTGAAAACGTACTTTGAAATGTAAGAGCTGACCAGCTCTATATAAACATTGGCTTCATCCATGATTTGATTTTTTATGAGTGTATAGCAAAACAATTATGAGTGACATTATTCAATGACCTCTTGTAATGAAGATTTATTGATTGATCACAAGAAAGATTCCTATGACTAATACCTCAAGAAAAGAAGGATTCCTTTATGAATATAAAGATAAATAACTGGGGTAGACTTTTGCAAGTAGTTTGCTTCTCACTCTGTAACATTTGGTTCCCATCCACCCTGAGCAAAAATATTTTCTTCTTGGCAGATTATAGCATGAAGCAAAAATGATACATGGTTGAGTGGGTTAGTGATGAAAAAAAGATACATATGATCTTTGATTTCAATAAAATAATATATGCCCATCAGGTTATAAATGATTGGATTATATTAACCATAAGTCGAGAAATTTTCAAGGGGAAGAGAACATGTCAGATGTTTTTGCACAACTTGCACATTTGATCTTCATATTTGGTTTGGTGTTGGTCATTTACATGGGAGAGATGGTTCCTGTCTCAAAGTGTCCTAAAAAAAAAGAACCATCCAGAGTTTGAGGATGTGACTCAGCCTTGCAGACACTAGTTTGACTCCTAGCGCTGTCCCATATGTAGAGTAGAATCTTAGAGAGGTGACATTGCCAATTGTACTGCCTGGTGTCACCACAAAGTTTGTGATCTTTAATGTACCACAAGAAATTCCTATATACTTGGGTCTGAGGAATTATATAGGAATTTCAGGTAGGGATGTGTAACTACAGGTCGCTACAGCAACAAAAAAATGAAGCAAGCCCATTTAAAGCCTGGATGGAAATGGGTACATGGGAAAGAAAACTACAAGACACTGCTCCAAGAGATAAAAGAGGACATGGGGAAATGGAAACACATTCCCTGCTCATGGATGGGGAGAATCAACATTGTCAAAATGGTAGTACTCCCTAGAGCTCTGTGCAGATTCAATGCAGTCCCTATAAGGATACCCATGACATTCTTCAAAGAAATTGACCAACCACTCCTGAAATTTGTATGGAACATAAAACCCCCACGGATAGCTAAAGCAATCCTCAGGAAAAGAATATGGGAGGCATCGCCTTCCCCAACTTCAAACTGTACTACAAAGCGGTAGTAATTAAAACGGCATGGTATTGGAATAAAAAACATACCTGTGGACCTATGGAATAGAATTGAGTATCCTGACACCCAACCTCAAACACATGATCACTTAATATTTGATAAAGGTGCAAAGAGTTCAAATGGAGCAAGGAAAGCCTCTTCAACAAGTGGTGTTGGGAAAACTGGGCAGCAACATGTAAAAAAATGAATTTGGATCTCTCTCTAACACCATGCACAAAAAATCAGATCAAAATGGATTAAAGATCTCAATATCAGACTTGAATCCAAAAAGTATGTTGAAGAAAATATAGGAAAAACCCTCCACGACATTGAAGCTAAAGGTATCTTCAAAGGTGAAACATCATTAACAGAGCAACTAGAAGAAAAGATAAACATATGGGACTACATGAAACTAAAAACCTTCTGCACCTCAAAAGAAACAGTGACTAAGATACAAAAACAGTCCACAGATTGGGAAAGAAATAAAGGACCTGCCATGGAGGCGGGCTGGGGGAGGGAAGGTGGGAACCGTGGACATCGGTGGTGGGAGATGGGCACTGGTGGAGGGATCGGTGCTGGAACACTGTATGACCAAAACCCAAGTGTGAATATCTTTGTAACTGTATATCTCACGGTGGTATAATAAAATACTAATAAAAAGAGAAATGGGTACATGGATATTAAAGACAAGTACATTTCTCCCAGGAGTAATTCAATGAATTCTCTCCACTGTAACTATCAGAAATTGCTTAATATCTCCCTCTGATTGCTCGAACTCATCCCTTCTAGTTTGTAGAAGAAAACCACCATCCTTTGGTGTCTAAATCTTTAGGAAGAGATAGGGAGGCTCTCTATGTCTGATCCATGACTCATATGTATTTTTTGTGATTCTTTGGTATAGTTTTATAGCAAACTTTAAATGAGACTGACCTTTGGATGTCTTTGGTGTTATGTCTTTGGTAGGTTGACTTATCTCAACAAACATAAGTATATTGGTGCAAAATCAAATTGTTTCATTATTGAGTGATCTAACACCGCCTTCCTAGATCCTGGAGTTGAATTCCCTACATTCTTCTGCTAAGGTTGTAAAGGTTGCTCTTCATTAGGTGCTGCAATATTATTAGAACATTGCAGAAGCCAAAAGGACTGAATTTAACAAATGAGTTTAAGCATTGTTTGGATTTTCATTCATCATCTTCTCATGAAAGTACTTTATAGTCCTTGGAGATGCAACCTTATTAACAAAGATCTGACTCCTGGGAGCTGGTAAGTATATATTAATAGGTTGAGTATTAGATGTAAGTACCCATCTTGTACATCATTACACTTAGGGTAGGCATGAGGAGAATAAAAGTGCTTCTTCTTGATTTAATTAAGGATGGATAGGACATGAATTGAAAATCGAGGACGGTTTCCTCATTCATGTTCATTAAAAATAGTCTGATGAATTTGTGGTCAGATGTAACATTGTGCTTCATTTTGGAAAGACTGAATTTTTAGTGAAAATATTATTGAACCCAAAGAGGGTCTGTTTTCACTCAGAGGAAGTCCTTTCTTATAGGACCTTTCTATTTCTAGAGAACTAGAGTATTCCAAAACCTACATACTTCTATATCTCACTGAGGCAGAGGGTCTAATGGGATAAAATGTAGTTCTCATTCATGTGTTAATTCCTGATCAGAATGGGTGAAGAGATGTATAGGGGTTTGAACAAATGGGAGTAAAGGGCCTCTTTACTCTTCTCTGTGCATAGAACACTGAGTGGAGAGAATATAATTAAAGAGTGGGTATATAAACATAGAAGATAATATAAACAAACTGATAAAGTACTGAGGGTTGCAGAGGGTCTACAGAATAAGCCCCAACTGGTAATGGGCATCAGTAATGCCAATTGGTTCTCAATATTAAGGTGAACAATGTACTTTGTCGGGAGTAAATTGTGTTATAAAGCATTTTTTCTGGAACAATTTCCATGTAAATAGTTGAACCTGCTAAGCCAGGAGCATGTAATCAAAGGGATTTAAGCTGGAATAACCATGGTCATTTCACCATCTCTGCAATCCCTTAAAATTTATAGTCAGTTACATAATTAAGCACTTATTTCATATGTTAGCTCTCTAAGCATTAGTCTTATATTCTCAAAGTATATGCTGAAATCCACTTGGAACATTGTACATTATGCAAGGGATGCTTCTTGTTTGATTGATTGATGGGTAGAAATCCATATCTGGAGAGTTTTTCCATATAATTGAACCACTATTTTAAGCTTGCAAATATTTTTCAAAATGTGCTTTCAACTTGAATTCCTTATTTATCCTTGTCTTACAAGGATACTTATACATATTTTCTTGCTTGCTCATAATTACAGTTCTAATAAATTCATCTGCTTTTCACAGTGGGACAGTAGGTGATAGTTTTGAGCTGAATTGCCCATTGGTCTATCTGCTTGGACTCAAGAGATGAAAAGTGATGTAAAAGACTGTCACTGGAGAAGAGCTGTTAATCTAGAACTGATGACACAACCTAACAATAGGAAAGGGGTTGGGATAGAGATGATGAATTTCTTCATCATATTCTAATTTTGAAAGATCTATTAAATTTTATTTTAGCCATTAGCAACATGCAACCAGTACTCATACATTTTTCCAATTGATCACTTGAATCCCGTTATTCATCGATTTGCTCGAGCGGGCACCAGTAACATTTCCATTGGACCCTATCACGTGCCAATGTAGCCCAATGGCATCTGGTTGATTCAGGAATATGAAGAGCCTCAAACCGTTCCTTCAGGGTCTTAACAAGGAAGTCTGACCATCTTGTAGGTGGGCGGCCACGTGATCTTTTGACATCCCGTGGGATCCAGTCGGTAACGGCTCTAGTCCAGCGGTTGTCTCCAAATCGCATTACATGTCCAGCCCATCTGATTTTCGATGCCTTGGCAAACGAGACAGCGTCCCTGATTCTGGAATAGCGACGGAGGTCAGAACTCCGGATTCCTTCACTTATTTGAGTGAGGCGTGATATTCCAAGCATAGCTCTTTCGATTCCTCTCTCGGGAGACCCGAAAAGCATTCTCGTCCTGCTTTCGTAGGGCCCAGGTCTCTGAGGCACATGTTAATGCAGGGAGAACGGTGGAGTCAAAGAGATGTGCCCGGAGCCGGAGGTTCTTTGTCCTTTTAGCTATTTCTTCGATGCCTTTGAAGGCATTCCATGCCACTCTCTTCCTCCTGCGCAGCTCAGGTTTTAGGTCGTTCATCATGTTCACTTCGACCTAGGTACACATAACTGCTGCATTCAGAGATGTTTGTTCCATTGAGAGTGAATGGGGCCTCTGGAACTAGTTCATTTCTCATGAACATAGTTTTCTTCAGATTCAGCTGTAGACCTACCTTTCCACATTCTCGGTCAAAGTCAGCCAGCATTTGTGCCGCTTGGTTAATGTTTGGTGTTATTAGAACGATGTCATCAGCGGCGGAGGTGATGTAGTTGCCGACCATCTATCTTCACTCCCATTCCTTCCCATTCTAATTGTCTCATGATGTTCTCGAGGGTGGCACTGAAGAGTTTTTGGTGAGATGGTATCACCCTGTCGAACCCCTCTTTTGACATCAATGATCACTTCTTTGTAGAATGGTGAGATCCTGGTGGTGAATCCGTAATACAGCTCACGAAGGATCTTGATGTATTGGGTTTGAACACCCTGTTTGACTAGGGGCTTCGATGACTGCTTCAGTCTCCACAGAATCAAAGGCTTTCTGTAAATCAATGAACGTGAGACAGAGCGGCATCTTGTACTCCCTACAAATCTCAATGAGCTTGGTTACTGTGTGGATATGGTCGATTGTGCTGAATCCTTTCCGGAAACCTGCTTGCTCGCATGGTTGTCCTTCATCTAGTGTTCTGCTAATCCTGTTCAGGATGACTCGTGTAAACAGCTTGTAGATGACAGACAACAGGCAGATGGGGGCGATAGTTGCCGATGTCGTGAATGTCTCCCTTCTTGAACAGTAGAACTGTCCTGCTGGTTTTCCATTGGGAGGGCACCTTGCATTCGGACAGGTAGCGTGTGAAGAGCCGAGCTAGTGTATTGGCGAGTACCGACGGCAGATTCTTCAGATGTTCGGGTCTGACTTTGTCTGGGCCTGGTGCTGTTCCCTTCTTTACCGATGAGATGGCATGTCGGATTTCAGAAGGGAGAACGTTGGGAATGACATATCCATCCTGTGGAATTTGGTATGTGGGCAGGTGGATGTGGCTATCAAAGAGATTTGAGTAGAAGTCCTGGATAATCTTCTCCATTGCCTTTCTGGAAGATGTGATAGATCCATCAGGGCGTCGGAGGGCAGTCATCTTGGTCTTATAGTTGGCGAAGGACTTACCTCCAAACTACCACAAATATTTTACCCACCCCTCTGGGGTTAATTACACAGAATAAATAAATTATTTTTCTTCTGACTCATAGAGGCTGGTTGTGAGGGGTCAGAGGGGGTGGTTAGGAGGGAAATGGTCACAGTGGTGTTGGGAAATGTGCACTGGTGGAGGGATGGGTGTTGGAACACTGTATGACTGAAACGAAATCATGAACAGCTTAGTAATGGTCCATTGCATGGTAATTCAATAAAATAATAATTAAAATAAAATTATTTTTTCCCTTTCTGAGGATGCCAGACCTTGAGGTAGTGAGGATTGCCTGGTCTAGTTCCCTTTTAAATTTCATTAGCATGTTCATATAATTTTCAGATAATTTTAGATAATTTTTTTTCACATTGTGATTTATTCTTTGACAGTAAGTTATACATAAATATATTGAAAAATTTCAAATAACTAGCGGGTTTATATTCTCTTCTGATGTTGATTTCTACTTTTATACCAATCTTCTCTTTCTTAGTTTTCAAAGCATGTTTTCTAGATAACCCTCTTCTTCAATGTCTCACATACATATACCTCTTTCAAACTCTCCTAAATTTTCCATAAAGTTTATTCTTCATGTTATTTACCATTCTTATAGATGAGCCTTTTTTTTTTTTGCTTTTTGGGTCACACCTGGCAATGCTCAGGGGTTACTCCTGGCTCTGCACTCAGTAATTACTCCTGGCGGTGCTCAGTGGACCATATGGGATGCCGGATCGAACCCAGGCCTGCATGGGCCGGCCACGTGCAAGGCAAATGCCCTACCCGCTGTACTATCATTTCAGCCCCTAGATGAGACTCTTTAGTTAAGTCTCACCTACTTTTAAATTTATATATTAAATTCTGACTTTCAGTTACTGTATTTTCTTTTTGTTTAAAATCATTTTTTTTCCCTTTTTGGGTCACACCCGGAAATTCTTAAGGGTTACTCCTGGCTTTGCACTCAGGAATTACTCCTGGCAGTGCTCGGGGAGCATATGGGATGCCGTTGACTGAACCTGGATCAGCCTTATGCAAGGCAAACACCCTCCCCACTGTGCTATAGCTCTGCCCCAAGTTGCTCTATTTTCTAGTTCTAAGATTTCCATTAGATTAATTTTATAAATTCTAGTTCTTTGATGACTAGCTCTATTATTTTCTACTAATCCCATTCATTTAAAATATTTATCTTATAATACTTGGACAACCTTTATTTTTCTTCTTTAATCTTTGTTTTGTTCCCCTTTCTTTATTCTATTTCTTAACATATATGATAACTATTGATTGAATGCCAAGCATTTCTAATGAAACCTTTAAAAGACTAAAACATTTTTCCTAGGCTACATTCATCTTGTACTGTGGTATAGAGCAAGTGCCTAAACCAATCAGGGACATGCATAATTCAATAATAATTTCCAGGACTTCTAAGTCTTTATTTTGATGAGTAACTGAGAACTTGTGTTTTATTGGGATCGTTGACTTTTCAGCTTCCTATTCTGTCCCCTGTACAGTGTGAGATTCCAAAAAAAAAACTATCCCAGTTGTCTTCTGCTTAGGCTCTTAGTTCTTTGCTTTGTCATTGATCAGTGCATATGTAGTGGGAGGGTTGGAGTTCAGAGAGAACAGAGGACACTACTGCAGAGTGTCTGTTTTTTTTCTTCGGGCCTTTACTCTTGGGATTTAAGCCTTAATCATTCATTATTGAATTTCTAGCCCCAGTGAGATTGCCAAAAACTCTGCTGGCATCTTTGCTGCTAAGCAGTGTATCTTCTGACTTCTTACCCTCATTCTGGGCTAAATATTGATGATCTCCCTATGGGAAAAACACATGCATAAAATGGTTTTTTTTTCTATTAAATTTGCGTTCCTTCAAGATTATGATTCTTCAAATCCTGGTTTCCTCATCAGCTCTCTCAACTTAGCTGGAACTAATAGACACATGCTTCTATTGTACAAAAAAGAATGGTATTTAACATTGAAAGATATTTAAGAAGATCATATATGTAGCAACTGGTTAGAGCAAATGAAAATTTATAACATAGTCAAAAGAGACTAGGATTTGGCCCATGAAGCACAATAATTCAAATGTTTCTTTTCTCCCTGGATATTTCCTAATTCTCAAGTAAAATGAAAGATTGGTAAGGAGAATAATCTGCCCAAAGCGTTACATAGAACAAGACATAATAAGGTTAAACTTGGATAATTTTGTTTTTCTATAGCAATTTGCTGTGAAATAACTTTTCGTTCAAATATTTATTTCTTATTGCACTTATTGGGGAAAAGATGTACAAATTCTAGAATTAGGGTAGAAGATAGCTATGTACCAAATAGAACATTTCTAGGGGAGTCTTCTGCTTTGGTTTCTATATTACTAAATTATTAAAAATACTTGTCTCCTTTTTATTTTTGGTCAGGTAGTGTCTTTTATAGGAAGGGTCAGAACCTGACAACAGTCACAGGAAGTTCTTTGGATGTGTCACTCCGTGAGTCCCTGCTCTCAGTGACCCTGAGAGTTCTCATGGAAACTTGTGAAAACCAAGAACGTGCACAAATATAGTCTGGGGCCAAGATGCACTAGAATGATGGGTGGAACAGTCTTTGCTTCCAGATGTTTAAAACTTCAAGTTGTTTTTGATCTCTATATCCTTATTTAGAGCTTTTTTTTCAGTATCAAAGTTTATCTAAAGTAAAATCTCTACTGCATCTAAATTTCACAATCAAATCTGAGTTAAACAAAGCTTTATTCCGCTTGCTTCCTGCTCTCAGTGCCCCTGATTACAAAGAATGGTTGTATCTGTAATCCTTTAGCCTCTCCTGAGTCTTCCTTTACATCCTTATGTGCCTCTGCTAGTCAAGTAGTTTATTTTCCTTCTCCCGTTTTTGGATTAAAGAGGTTAAGCTGCATGGGAGTCTTTGGAACCCACTTAAGTCACTGTTCACAGCACAGCTAATATTGTTGAATTATATTTGTGTAGTGAAGTCTTTCTCTTGTACTATTCAAAGTTGAAAGAGCACAAACAGCACAGGGAGCACCCATCGACATTCCTATCACCTTCGATGTTTTCTTTTTCTTCATGTCTAAGCATGACTTTGCTTATGCAAGGCTAGCATTTTCTGTCTGTTCCCCAGATGCCTTTGGCCCATTTTCAAATCTCATTCTTTCTATGGCATTGGGAGTAGTTAAGTCATTTGTGCATCAGTAAGAAGAGGGATTTAGTGAATAGGAAGACCATAGACTTTCCTCTTTGCTTCTTCCTTCCTTGACAAAGTAAATCCCACTGAAAAATAGCATTAATAGAGCATGACGGTTTGAAGAATAGAGCCCTAACTGTTGACATTTCTGTTGTCAAGCTAGGTATTATGTTGTGATAAAGAAAAGACACATTTAAAAAAAGAGACAATCTCCATGGTATTAGGTTTATTAGTGCAATATCATTGTCATTGTCTCGACTCCCAATACACTTAAGGGCCTATCAATATTTCCATTAAAAAATCCCATTTGCTGTCATTTAAAAGTAGCCTGGCTATGTCAGATCATTTAAACTGAAATTATAGATCAATTATTTTTTAGGTTTATTATTGAACGTCAAGGGTGGTTAAATTCACTGAATTGGTAGGGCTTGAATAGTCTCTGTTCTGGAGGAAAATGGTCAGTGTAAAGACAAGATATTGTGCTAGTCCTGGGGAGAAGATGAGACATTTAACTCACTTAACATGAATCACTGTTAGTTATCCATGTGTATCAATGAAAGAATAGATTTACTTCTTCATGATTGGGATCATAAATGACCTAAAATAACCTTAGTTCTTCATTCAGGAGATATGGGACATAATTGCTAGCTAGTTACAGAAAGGGGTCATCACCCGCTGACCTCTGAAAAGACATGTATCTATTGAGTACTTACTCACAGTGTGTCATATTGCATTAGGTAATAAGCCCAATAACCCAACAAGTTAGGGTTGCAGTATTTTTTGAGATGAGGCAATTATTTGCTGATGTTAAAACCCTTTCCAGGTTAAACAGTTAATGAGTTGCTAAGTCTCAGACTCATGGATTCCAAAATCCTTAATTTTCTTGTGTACCACTGACATACATAAGGTAGTGTTTTTTCTGTGAAATATACCAGTCACCTGACCCTAGTTTGCCTCTGCATTTCATAATGGGAGATGATGTTCATTTTGAATTATGCATTTGACTTGTGTTTAAAGACAATACATTGCCTTAATTGTACCCTGTTTTTAAAGAACCCATAATCAAATCTAGGCTGGTAAATTTTAAAATAGGTTTAGGGTTTTCGGTATGGCTAAATATTATCTGTTTGACTAATGTACTCTATTTTCTCCCCACTATCAATGCATGCAAGTACTGCTTTTCTAACTTTCAGCCACAAGTAGATGTTATTGCTGTATTAATAATTTTGGCTATTTGATTCTGTACAATCATCTTTTGTTAAACCATTTACCTTAGTACTAGACAATTTCTTTAAAAAAAAAATAAATTGCCATTTCAACATGGACGTGGCCATGAACATTGATTCATTCGAATGCCTAGCAAACTAAGACAATTTGTGTCTTCTTAGTGTATACTGCAGATTAGTTGATGAATATTCTGTGAATTGTATGTTCACATCCCTCTATCTTAATTTTTTTCTTTTATAGAGTTATTTGTCTTTCATCTGGCTATGTTTTAATTACAAATTAAAAATTCAAACTTTAATTTAATTTAAAATTAAATTGGAATTTATTAAAAGCTAGGTTGGTATATTTAGATGTATGTTAATTAAGTGAAGATTAGCTTGGTGTCACTGTATTGCACCACAAATTGAGTTCAAATCATGAGACCTATATTCAGAAGACTCTCGAATATTTTTTTTCTCTATATGTTGTTAAACAGTGGTATTTTGAAAATGGAGATAGATTTTTCCCTTTCATCTTAGGAGCTATAAGAGGGGATTACCATAGAATTTTCTTTGTGGATTTTGTAAGTTATGATATATTTACAGGAATTATAGCTTAAGCATTGACTATGATAAAATTGGCAGAATATCATATTGAAGTAATAGTATTACTTCCACAATATTTTTAATTTTACAGTTATACCATTTGATGCCATTTAAAAGGAATTCAGGTCAGTATTTTATTTTTCCATTGGAAAGCATAAGTTTCTTCATTGAAGAATATTTACTTGCTACATTTGATGGCTATCTTTGAGTTATTAAAATGTTAAATCACCACAGAGACAATAAAGCCAATCTTAAGTGTCCCCTTTGACCTTTTTCCAGCAGGGTCAATAGCGAAAAAGACAGACAATGCTATGGCATATCCAGGCTGCAGGAGCCTCAACCTGGACAGACAAGGGAATAGTCTGTCCATTTGTTAAACAAAAAGCAATAGTACAGCAGGTAGGGTGTTTGCCTTGTGTGCGGCAGACCAGGTTCAATCCATATGCTCCCTTGAGCACCACCATAAGTAATTCTTGAATGCAGAACTAGGAGTAACCCCTAAGCATCCCAGGATGTGACCTAATAAAAGCCCCCAAAATCTGTTTTACTAGTCAGGCTCTCTGACACAGTGAGCCATTGTTTTGTTAACAAGTACCTTAAGAACTGTTAGCAGATACTTTAAGAGCCAGGGCTGGGATATTTACATAGCTGTGCCTTTGGGGTGATACCAAATCGGCAGGTAGCTTTAAAGCACAGTATCAAAGTCATAGTAATTTTCTGCTCTTTTTTTTTCCTCTGGGTGCACTTGCTGCCCTATAAGTATTCTATTCTTGCCTGTTTTTCTCAAGCAACTATTCCAACTGGGAGACATTTTGTTTCATGTTGGAAAAGAAAGAAGATTGTTCAGTAGTCCAACTGAAATAAAGCTTACCTTTTATTAAAAAAATAGCCCTTCAAGCTAATAGCTAAAAGTATTAATTTAAGAGATCAAATCTAAATGCTTAATATTCATATGTATATCTTATAATGTTGTAACCATTGTATTTGAAGATCTTATATATGAGGCATTTTGTTTCTTTTTAAATATTTTATTATACCACTGTGAGCTACACAATTACAAAAATGTTCATGTGGGGTTTCGGTCATACGTTGTTTCAGCACCAATCCCTCCACCAGTGCCCATTTCCCACCACCAATGTCCGCGATTCCCTCCCCTCTCCCTAGCCTGCCTCTAAGGAGAGTTCTTTATCTCTTCTCCTCTCTCTCTCTCTCTCTCTCTCTCTCTCTCTCTCTCTCTCTCTTTCTCTCCCTCTCTTCCTTCTCTTACATGCTATGGATTGCAATGCATACATTTAGAGGTTATCATGTGAATCTTTTTGCCTGTATTCAATACTCAGTTCTAGGCTGGTATTATCACTTACAACAATTGTTAGCACACTGTTCCTTTCTCTGTTCCACCCAACCACCGACTCCTAGATGCTTGTGGTAGATTCAACTTTGAAAAGACTTCCTGATAAATGTTTTGTCTGACCTTGGATATTGGTATCATAATACACACACACATATTGTGTTTTTTATCAAAGAATCTTATACTGAATATACCAAAAAGCTATTATTAAATATCCTTTTATTTTCTTCTTCTTGTTTCGATTTTAAATATATATTTTTATTTCTAGATTATGTAGTTTCTCAAGAAAAAAAAAACCTAAAGTGACTTCTCTTTCTTTACCTTACCATTATTTGAACAATTCATCACAACTATATTTTCTTCTTTTAGGGCATTTTTGGGCTTCTTTAAAAAACTTTCCAAAGACAAAAACCATAAATGATCAAAAAATATTGTATAGGTATTTCCCTAACTAATTTGATCAGCTATCCAACTGAATGCTTATTCATCAGGCGTAATCTTTTGGGGGTTCGGGTTGTGTGCTCTCAAGCAGTGTGGGCCCGGTAACAGTCAGATGATTCGGCTGGACCATTGAATGAAGGGCCCGGGGGCGCAGAGCTCCTCAGACTCTGCCATGCTGGGAAACAGCCAGGCATCTCGGCAGTGTTCAGGAGCCTCCAAGATTATACCCAACAATGCATGTGAGCCAGATGTTGCTGGGAGTCGAACCCAGCTCATGTACCTCTAACCTCTGTGCTATCTCCCTTGTCTCAGTCTTTTTATCAGTAGTTTTGGAGGGCACTTTGACTTAGTGAGATTAAAGAACATGGTTATGTCGCCATGTTTATTTGTTAATAGCAAATGTCAGCTCTAGGTTTTTATCATAGTTTCTTTTGTTTTGCTTGTTTTATTTCACTGCTATATCCAGTGATGTGCAGGACTACTCTTGGCTCTATATTCAGGCATCCCTCTTGTCTGGGCTTGGCTCTGTATTCCTGGCCATTGAACTCAGCTTGGTTATGTAAAAGACAAGTGTCTTACCCTCTGTACTATTTCTCCCACCCTGTATTTTTTATTCTAAAAGGAATTCCTCATTTCTAAAGGAGATTTTTTATTTTATTTTTTTAATTAATATTTTATTATACCACTGTGAGATATACAATTACAATGTTGTTCATGTTTTCCCACCCTGTTTTTTTAAAACTTCATTTGTAGCATGTTCTTAGGGAAATTTTTATGATAAGCACTGATATTTATAAAATTTCATTTTTGATTTGATCATATATTGATTGATACTGCAGAAAGACCCATCCTAGAAAGAAAATCACTACTGCCACCTGCTTTTGATCATTAACTGTGCTTATATTAATTTCTTCAATCCTGATTTACTTTGCAAAAAGCATTTTTAACTGCTTTCAGGTTTTGAAGGATGATTTAGCTAGTGTTTTAAACAGTTTAGGTTGCTACAGAAAAAAAATACCATAAATTGAGTGGGTTATAAATGACAGAACTGTAGTTCCTAAAATTCAGGAGGATGAGAAGCTCAAGACCAATGCTCATTAATGTGAGTTCATTCAGTGTCTACTGAAGGTCTGCATTCTGATTCTTAGATTATTGTGTCTGTATGTGGCATGAGGGCTGAGAAAGAATTCCAAGGCCTTAAAAAAAAATAAAGACGCTAATCTCTTTCCTCAGGGCTTCATTCTTAGACTGAATGACCTCTTAAAGCCCCTCCTCCAGATGACATATGGAATTAACTTTCAGGCATTGCTCTTGCCTGGGCTTATATATATATTAGTATATAAAATTGGGGAGAATAGAAACACGCAGTCTATGTAGTAAGTAGTCAATCAAGTTCATAAGGTTACAAATTCTGACATGGACACCTTCCTGGAATGCATCGTAATAAATGCAAGCAGACCCAGGAGTGAGGATCTCACTCTGAGACCGTTCGCAAAAGCAGATGCTCTCTTTCTTCCCTGCACCTTATACTCAGACTCATGTGATGATGCATTGTTGTCTGACACCTCAGATACTGAGAGTGGTGAAAATTATTTTTTAAAAAAAATTTTTAAAAAAATCATGATGATCCCTAGAAAAATTGAAATGCAAAACTAAGAATAATAAATAGAATAGAATGATAATAGAAATGCTAAACTCGTAATAAAGGAAGAGCTGTGTAATAAATACCATGGTCAAAAATAGATGCTGACATTTATAATTTCTTCTAGATCATTGCCTCTTCCATTGCCTTAGAGGTATCATTTTCCTGATTTTAACGGGAGGCATGGCGGCTTCTAGCCCTGGCCTGCCACCCCAGCAGAGCCTCACAACAAGCCAGGCGACCCCCTGACTCCATGGGGGCCGCCATCTTCCACATTCGGACTTCCCTCTTGTCACAACTCCACCCAGCAGACCAGACTATCACAGCCCAGATCATCCACACCCACCCTGCAGCAGTTTTTTTTTCAATCCGGCCCAGGTATGCTGAACCAGAGACTCTCAGACATGGGGCAGAGCTGCTCCTTGCTCTCCCTGTGCCCAGCCACTCATGAGGCGCCTGGGAGGCATGGCGGGTTCTAGCCCTGGCCTGCCACCCCAGCAGAGGCTCACAACAAGCCAGGCGATCCCCGACTCCATGGGGGCCGCCATCTTCCACATCTGGACTTCCCTCTTGTCACAACTCCACCCAGCAGACCATATTATCACAGCTTGGCTTGCGGCCACTAGTGGCCACACGGTTCATCAATAAATGCTTTATTCAGAGGTAACTACAAGAGTATGCCACCCGCACGGCAAGCCTGGCAAGCTGCTTGTGTCGTATTTGATATGCCAAATACCAGTAACATTTATATTAGGTCATTCCCATGACCTAATATAATGGTTTGAGGCTCTTTATGTTCCTGGAGCAAGCATATGCCTTTAGGTTCTACTAGCATGGGACAGGACATATGGAGATATTACTGGTGCCTGCTCTAGCAAATAGATGATGAACGGGAAGATAGTGATAGTGATAGTGTGAACTTGTATTTTCTTTAGTTTTTCATCTAGATAGGAAACTTTAATCAATGTGGTTTCATTTAGGGTTTTAAAAATTTTTTTTGAGCTTTATAGAAGTGAATTATTGACTATTAATTATTGCTCTGCTTCTTTACTTTAACATTAAATTTGTAACTTATTTATGTTGTCTGTGTTGCTGAACTTTATTCACAATTAGTACAATATAATTTTTATTGCATCTATTTCTGATATCATTATCTTGATTTGTGATGTGCTAATTTGGGTATCAAAATTGACAAGTTGAAGCTATGGTTTCCCAGATTACCTTTCCTATAGGCTTCTGATATAGAATTGGACAACAGCAAACATGCAAAGAAAAATCTTCTTTTTTCTTCATGTCTTTGGTTCTGTTGACCAGTGGAGTAAATCACATCCCACTGGTAATAGATCCTGATTGGTGAGTGCTCCTCACAAGTACTCAAGACATCTCATGAGCTCCTCTTTTGACTGGCCTTTGAGAGATTCTGGTTAGGAACTCCTTCATTCTGAACCTTTGTTTCCTTATTTTATTCCACATTTGTATAAGGTTAAATTCATGTAAGAAATCTAATCTCCCTGTCAGAATTCTCTGACTTATATGGCATTGAACATCTGATGATGATAATTTAAACTGTCTTTCATTTTGGGGGAGGAGGGCTACTAGGAGCAACATTGCTTCTTAGATTGTGAACAATTTCTCCAGGCAAAGGTGAATTCATATTTTTTGATACCCAAATTATGTATTATTTTCAAACTCTGCTTAAAGCAAACAAAGACACAGACACACCATCCTAACTAAATGAGATCCTAAACTTAGCACTTTATACTGGGGTGTAGTGGGAAGGTCCTCCAGAGCCATATCTAGTGGTAGTTGGAGGCCTCCAGGGCTGTACCCAGTATTTCTCAGGGGTCTATGTAGTACCTGGGTCAGCTGAATGTAAGGCCTTAAGTACTTAACAAAAAAAATAATCTGGCCTGTGATATTTTTGTTATTATTTTGGGTCAGACTCTGCAGTGCTCAGGGAATTTCTTAGATGAACTTTATTTAGTAATGATGTATTATACTTTTTGTGTATATATGTACTTAAATTCCAGAGACTTACTGACATGGGGCAGAGCTGCTACTTGCTCTCTCTGTGCCCATTGCTCATGAGGCGCCTGGGAGGTATGGCGGGTTCTAGCCCTGGCCTGCCACCCGGCAGGGCCTCACAACAAGCCAGACGACTCCCCCACCACTCCATGAGGGCCGCCATCTTCCACATTGGACTTCCCTCTCGTCAGAACTCCACCCAGCAGCAGACGAGCCTGTCACACCCAGCCAGCGCAGCCACTTTTGCCGCCACGGGGGTTCATCTATAAATACTGTATTTAGAGGTGAATATAAGAGTATGCCACCCACATGGCAGGCCTGGCAAGCTGCCCATGTCGTATTTGATATGCCAAATACCAATAAGAGTTCTATTAGGTCATTCCTATGACCTAATATAATTGTCTGAGGCTTTTATGTTCCTGGAGCAAGCAGATGCCCTTGGGCTCTACTAGCATGAGACAGGGCATATGGAGATGCTACTGGTGCCCGCTCAAGCAAATATATGATGAACGGGAAGATAGTGATAGTGATGTACTTAAATTGCTTAATGTTTTATTGTGGTAACTTGGTTCAGGGCAGATAATTTTTAATTTTCTCTATTTCAGGGTTTGATGTAAAGTTTATTTCTTCCTTATTCTCTGGGATTTGTATGTATTTAGAATGACTTTTTTTTTTCAAAGCTGTTTGTTTCTTTGCATCTCAGTATTGAAGCCATTTATATTTGAGGTTTTATTTGTAGGGAACTTATTTTTATTTGATAATTTTAGATAAAGCTCAGGGTGATTTTTCTAATCTTTAAATTTGGTAGAAATAGGCATAATCAACCACACTGCACATCTACCTTGCTCAACCAATGGGTGTCATTTGCAAATAGAGGTGAATTCAGTGTAGTTTTGTATTTTAGTTGCCTTTGAGTTATCAGGGAGCCATGCTTGCTTGCTTGAGGCAAACAGCATTTCTCTCTGGGCTAATTACTTAGAGATTCAACGTGGCCAGGCAAATATGCTGGTAAGATCTAGCTAGTCCCACGATGATTGTGGTAGCATGAGAGAATATTTATACCAGCCAGTACAGAATACATGGTCAGATAAACTGCCACATTTAAATTGCCTCCTTATCTACGAAGTGATTTGCAGGAGGCAATCCAGGGCAGATGCAGAGTCTTTTAGGCTTTTAGATGTCCTGCAACAATTACTCTTCTAGCTCTTACAAAATGAATTTCAGACTTGTTCATTGACTATTTAATATTGTTTATTTTTGAGTTAATTTTGATAAATTATGTTTCTTTTTTTAGGATTTGTCCATTTTGTTTAAACTCAAAAGGGTATTGGCAGGGCTTTGCAAAATTGCTTTCCTTACAGTGTGCTGACAATTGTTGAGGGTACTAATACCAACCTAGAACTGAGCATTAAATAGAGGCAAAAAGATACACATGACAACCCTTTAATGTATGTTCTGTAATTCATAGTCTGGAGGGGAAGGAAAAGAGAAAGAGAGAGTAATGGAAAGAAATCAAGAACCTGCCATGGAGCAGGGGCTGGGGGAGGGGAGGGAACCGGGGATGTTGGTGGTGGGAGATGGGCACTGGTGGCGGGATGGGTGCTGCAACACTGTTTGACCAAAACCCAAATATGAACTTTTTAATTGTATATCTTTGTAATTTTAAAAATAAAAAAAATTAAAATAAAAAAATTGCTTTCCTTATTTTCATTATAGCATCATTCAATATTGACCATATATAGAGTTTTATATTGTTTTGATGGTGCCAAGAAAAGAAATCCCTATAGTGAAAGGGCCTGTTCTTAAGAAAGAATGAAGACTTTCTGTTCTATTTGTGAAACTGGTATGCACTCTTTACAAAACTTTATTTCCTTCATATCTAGCTCGGTAAAAATGACATTTTCTAAAATGCAACTGATTATGTCTGATATTAAAGGCTAACAACATTATTGTAGTTCAGGTAGAATGGTTGCAGTCATTTTCATGTTTTTTGACCCTAAATTTAACCAGTGTTGGTACAAGGACTGTGTGGACTGCATGTTCCTGGAAATCCTTTTTTTTGTTTGTTTGTTTTTTGTTTTTTGGTCATTCCCAGCAACGCTCAGGGGTTACTCCTGTCTCTGCACTCAGGAACTACTCCTGGCGGTGCTCAGGGGACCACAAGGGATGTCGGGGATAGAAACTAGGTCAGCTGTATTCAAAGCAAATGCCCTATAAGCTGTGTTATCACTCAGGCCCTAGTACTGGAAATCTGGAGTCTTTTACAGGCGGTCTGAAAAGTGAAAGCTCTTTATGATAACAAAAAACATTATTTGTTTGTTTCAATTTTCTTCTCTTATGAATATACAGTGGAATTTTCCAGTGACTCAGTGGTAATATACTATATTACACAGACTAAATTTGGAAATGAGGATTTTAAAAAGCAGATATGAATGCAATTTGCAATAATTTGTAACTAGATTTTTCTAATTCTTTGAAGAAAAATTAGTTATTTCTTGATAATTTATTAATGCTATTCTGTAACTTATTTAAATAACAAATTAAATGTGTATATAATCATGTCTTTGTAATTTTAATTTAGTAAATATTGATAATTTTGGAATGATTCCGTATTAATAGTCCTATAATCAATAGCTCTGTGCACCTTATGAATTGAAAAGAATTTCAAGATTAAAATCTTAAAGCCACTGACTTAGAAAATAATACCTAAATTCTTTAGCAAGTTAGACAAGCTCTGCTTGATTTGGGTTTACTCATCTCTAGGAATGACTCTTCTAAAACCTTACAGAAATACCTCAAGTTTCTCAGACTTTGCTTTTGCTGACTCATCTTCCTTGCCTTTCTGCAGACTCCTACAACTTATCTTTCAAATATTTGCGTAGGAATTTGTTCTGTAAAATCTTCTATAATTTCATCTGTCTATCTATCATCTATGTATCTATGTATCTATGTATGTATGTATGTATGTATGTATGTATGTATGTATGTATGTATGTATGTATGTATGTATCTATCTATCTATCTATCTATCTATCTATCAATCTATTTTTGCTTTTTGGGTCACACCCAGCAATGCTCAGGGGTTGTTACTCCTGGCTCTGCACTTAGGAATTATTCCTGGCGGTGCTCGGGGGACCATATGGGATGCTGGGGATTGAACCCGGGCCGGCATGGGCCAGCCATGTGCAAGGCAAACACCCTACCCACTGGTCTATCGCTCCTGTCCCCTAGCTTCTATAATTTTAAACCCTCTTCTCCACACTCCTTTCTTTTGTATTCCTTATTACTTTGTACATCTACTGTTCATGGTATATTGAAATTCAAAAAATGTTTTCATAATACCACACTGGTTTTGTGAATTTGAAATTAATAATAATAATAATAATTCATTTTTAATTTTTGTGTGGTATAGCTCGGAATAGAGTGGTTTGGAAATACTCATTCTTTTATCACCATATTGCCCTAATTTTCAGAAACTTTGGATTTCCACTGTTTTTAGGTTTACCCTGTAAACCTAAAAGATTCTTTCTTTTGTTCTTCCTAGTTTTGTACCATCCTTGGCAGTGCTCAGGATAGTGCTCCTGACTCTGAGTCAACCGTCACCTCTGTGGGGCTCCAGTGAATATATGTGGTACAGGAATTGAACACAGGTCAGCTGTGTGCAAGGCAAGCATTTTCACAACTGTCATCTCTCTGACTTCTAAGATCTTTGCATAGCAACATTGTTTTTGTTGTTGTTGTTGTTGTTGTTGAGGCCAGGAAAAAATGATTCTATTATTAGGAAGTAGTGTTCATATGAAGGTAGGTGTTAAATAAATCTCAGTTGTCGGGAAAGTAACTAAATACATGAAAGAAGGGATGGATACGTAATGAGAGTTTTAAGTTTTCTTTATCGAGATAACATCCACTTTGAACTTTATTTTTACTCATTTAAAAATATTTTTTTTGGGGGGTCACACCCGGCAATGCTCAGGAGTTTCTCCTGGCTCCGTACTCAGAAATTACTCCTGGCGGTGCTGGGGGGACCAGATGGGATGCTGGGGGATCGAACCTGGGCCAGAACAGGCCGGCTGCGTGAAAGGCAAATGCCCTACCCACTGGACTATCCTCCCGGCCCTAGAAATATTTTTTTACTCCCTCAGAACAGAAAGTCCTGAAGGACAGGGAATTCTCATTTATTTGTTTTTTTTATTATTAAACATTTTATTATACCACAATGAGATATACAATTACAACGTTGTTCATGTTTAGAGGTTTTGGTCACATAGTGTTCCAGCACCCCGCCCTCCACCAGTGCCCACTTCCCACCACCAATGTCCCCAATTTCCTCCCCCTCCCATAGCCTGCCTAAATGGCAGGTTTTTTTATTTCTTTTCTCTCTCCCTCTCTCTCTTTTCCTTCTCTTACGCATTGTGGGTTGCACTACATGCACTTAGAAGCCATCATGTGCATTCTTTTGCCTGGATTTAATGCTTAGTTCTAGGTTGGTATTAGCCCTTTTGACATTTATTCACACATGTTCCCTTCTCTGTCTTACCTAACCTCCTGACTCCCACACGTTTGCGGTAATTTCCACTTGAATCACTGTGAGATAAATCATTACAAAGTTGTTCATGATTGGGTTTCAATCATAGTGTTCCAACACATCCCTCCAACTGGTGTGTGTTTTCCAGCACCAATGTCCCCGGTCTCCACCACACCCCACCTCCCCACCCCCAAATCTATCTTTATGGAGGCGCTTTTGGACCTAATTTTTAAAAATTTGTCGTCGTGAACCTTAGATATGCATTGGATAAAGAGTAGTCAGAATTTCTAAGGTGTTTCAACCCTAAGTCTAAAGGGTTTTTGAAGGAATTTGGGAGGTAAAATATTATAAGGGGTCAGAATTTCTTCACAGATTTTTTGTTTTATTGTTTTTTCTGTAGGATGTGTCATTTAGGACAGAAGAATTATTTTCTCATGTTTTAATGAAGTAAAATTATTTCATAGAAATAAAGTTACTTAGAGAAATGTGAGGGAGAGCAAGGAATGATGGGGGAGAGAGAGATGAGAGATAGAGGGATTGACAGAAATGGAGACAGAGTCAGAGACAAAGGAGACAGTGAAAGAAAGAGAGAGAACAAAGGTTTCTCCAGACTGAACAAAAGCCAGCGATGACACTTGCTTTGCCCATAGCTGACCCGGGTCCAATCCCCAGCATCCTATATGGTCCCCTGAGGACCACTAGGAGTAATTCCTGGGTGCAGAGATACGAGTAACTCCTGAACATCACTGGAGTAGGCCCACAAACCAAACCAAACCAAACCAAACCAAAAAAATAAGTCAGTAGAACTGTATTTCAAAATGGTTGAAAATAATTACATTGTGCTTTGCATTTTCTGATGTTACATTTATTTATAAATGTTTTTATACATTTGCTCTTTTGAGGACCTAGTATAAAGTTGTTCATAGTTGAATTTCAGGCATACAATATTCCAACACTAGTCCCATCACTAGCTTCAACTTCCTGTACAAGTTTTTCATATTTCCCTCCCACCTCCAACCTATATTTTCAACAGGCACAATTTTAAGTTTGGTTGTTGTTGTTGGTATCTCGTGCTTTCATATTGCTGCTCCTGCGGTTCAGATATATAGATATACTACACCTCTATACTGCCAATATGTCCAAGTCCCTACTTTAAGAAACACATCACTTTTCTGGATCTTACTGAATGGACTTTAGTCTTACAGATCCCAACATCAAGAAGGTGGCCAAGAAACAATATTTCCAAAGAAATGGCACTTGTGGAATCTCCTGAACGGAATCTAGAGTAATTAAGCATATTGATCACTAGACTTTTCAAATACAAGGAATTCCTAATTCACAAAACCCGTATTTCTCCAATTACACATTTTAAATGGTAGTGGCATCTCCTTGGTTTTCCTTTTTTTTTTTGTCTCTAAGAAAATATTTGTTTATCCTAAACCCAATTAAATAAGTTATCAATTCAAAATTGTGTGCTACTTCACTAAATTAAGCCGAAACCCCCTGTAGTTACGTAAAGAAAGAGCTATGGAAGTGATGCTTTTTCTTGATACTGAGCCATTTTAATGATCTGCCTTGGTGCTATTGCTATGGAGGAAGAAATAGAGAAGAAAGCTTGTTTGAAATGTAGTTTGGGGTAGGGACAGAGGAGCAGTCTGGGTATTCTTTAGAGAGGTTTCAGGTTGGATTGAAGAATTCCAATGACAGGCCTCCCTCTATTCCAAAGTCCAGTTAACCAAACGGTCCCCCTTTTAGGAGTCTCCTTGACAGATGAATTGAATGACATATTTGAATTCTACATAATTCTCTTTCTAAAACCTAATTAAAATCAATTTCCTGGCATTTTGCTGCTCTTACAAAAGATTATGCTGTTAGATGTTTCAGTCATTAGCAATATGTTCACTGGGTTAAAAACAAATTTCTGAATAATATTGTAATGATTAGCGAATCTATGATAATCTAAGCAATTATTAAGGAACAATGCCTACCCTGACTTTGTGTCTTGATTATTTGTTGATGACATCTGAAAATGGAGATGTCAGGAGGCAATATTGTATTGTTTAATGGTGTTAATTTATTTTATTTATGTAAATTTCATGCTTCTCAGTATTTCACAAACTTGAATACTGGTTAATTATCTAACCAGTGAAGATAGAAAATTTTGTACAAAAAGTAAATGACAATATAAACACACTAAAGATTTTCTTTAAAAAAATCACAGCTCTTAAGGTTAGAAAGGCTCTTATAATTTTAATTAGACTTATTTTGATTTCTAAAATGAGAACAATTATTAAATGTACCTAAAAGGTTGTCTGGCTTTGGGGGTTGTGTTCATTTTGTAATGAAAGGAATCTTTAGTTTTCTAAGTGTGAATTATGCTTTCAGTAAAGGAAAAATATAAGAGGTTCAAACTTTTCACTGTAGAACACTGAAAATGTTTGGTATTCAAGCCTACTTTCTCTTGACACGTAAGCATATTTTTTTTTTAGTTTAGGTATTTTTTCCCTATACTTGTTCATCTGACTAAATGCTAAAGGATAGAGAAATGAAAATGCACAATTAGATTATAAGTAACATAAATTAAAACCAATACAAAATGGAAATAGTTTCTTATGTCCTCATGCACCATCTATCAAGCTCTGCAGAGTTCAGAGGTTTAGGCAAAGGCATGTGGGAAGTTAATTGAATAGATTACAGAACCCGGATCACAGTCTTATAAAAAGACAATACTCACCAGCCCCAGGTTTACAGAGACTTAAGACCAACTTACATTATAGACTGGTGAATCCATTTTTTTTTTTTTTGCTTTTTTGGTCACACCCGGCAATGCTTAGGGGTTTCTCCTGGCTCTACACTCAGGAATCATGCCTGGCAGTGCTCGGGGACCATATGGGATGCCGGGATCGAACCCAGGCTGGCACCGGCTGGCTACGTGCAACCCGCTGGGCTATCGCTCTGGCCTCCATTAGTTTTTTTTTAAACCTCAAATTCAGATACTGAATTCAGATACTTAATGTGAAAAACAGCATACCTGTAAGTGGGCTAGTTTCACTGAGCACCAACTCCTGGGCTAGGACAGTGGGCGATTCAAGAGCTGGATTTGGTTGGGAATGTGAAACATAGTAGTACATCCCTGATCGATGGGAGGACAGTTCAGATTATAGTGCGAAGCCAGCGATTCAAATGTCAGTGTCTATTGGAGAAGGCCAAATGCTAGCTTACTCCTTGCTGGCTGATGTAAACAGGGATGAAATGAGTAATTGGTGTAGTGAGCCAGGAAGAAGCTTTCCAATAGAGAAGACAAGGAGATAGAGGCCTGTCATCATACTGTGCTGGGTGGTCCATAACATACTGACCCTCCAACATGGTTGCTGGAGTTCTCAAACCTTTACCATGTATAAGCATGATGTCAGGATTTTAGTAAGCAAACTTGTAATTTGGTACTCAATTATTAATCAGGGGCTCAGAGTTCTGAGTAGAAGAGTTGTCAGTAGAGTTGGGTATGCTTGCATGGAGGAAGAATCAAGTGCATCAGTAAATCAAGATTTACTCCAGATAGCATTCATATATAATTTGGGTTGGTAGGATTGATTAGAGATGATGTTGCACATTGTCAGGGCCAGAAACTGGGTACAGCTGAGATGGTTATTCTGCTATAAGAATTTCTGATTTCTTTAACAATATCAGTTCTCATAGTTTTATTTATTTTGATATGGCCTAATCTTTGATAAAGGCCTGGGTTTTTTTTGGGAGGGGAGCACTAATCCAATCTTTTGTTCATTCACCAAACATATTTTTTCATCATTTATTATATATCATTTAAACAAGTGGGCTTTTTTTTTGGTAACAGGGGTCATGAATACTTATAAGTAGAATTTATAGGATATACATAAATTACCAGTCTCTAAGTACCTTTGGAGTACATTGAGGTTTAAATATATTATCCTCGTGTAGTTTTGTTCATTTCAGAAGTACTTTAATGCTCTTCCCTTGCCTTTACTTTAATACTAGTTACTTTGAGGGAGTCTATACTACAGATTAGTGAGGAGAAAAAAACAGTGGTTCTGTGTAATTAATTTTGAGATGGTGGATTTTGTGAGGGAAAGTGGCAGCATGAAGGAGAATGTTTGCACTGCAGCCCAGTAGGTGCCGGGACTGCCACAGTGGAGACACCAGGTGCCTGACCTGGTGTCTTCTCTGTTTGACCTGTACAGGTTGTTCTCCATCCTTGGCAAATACTCATCTTCTGAGACTGTAATCAAGATTTACCTCCTCCATCCAGCCTTCAGGCAGTACTGAAAAATGCTCTGTGAGTGCCCATGCAGCTTCATCACACTGTGCTGTTGTCTGTGAGCGTCCATCTCTAACCCTGGACTTCAGGCTGTGAGATAGTGAGACACTGACTTGCTGATTGTCAGTGTTCCCAGAACTGATCACAGGGTCTGGGTAGAAACATGAAAGTAGATTGAAGCAAGAAATGGCTGAAGCATTTGCAGCTATGGTTCATATGAAACAGGCAAACAAACAAACAAATCCCTTCCTATATCTTTAGCTGTCCACAGATTTCTGGCTAGGATAGATGTTCTCATAACTCAATATGTTGACTCTCTGTATAGCTGAAAATGCCACTACCATTGAGTCTCCAGTGATAGGTGCTTGTGCATTGGCAATATGATTCTGGTATTGGCACCTCCATGTTGATATGACAAATGGACTCATGAAACAGAAAATGTAGTGCATCTGGAAACTCTTCTCTACTTAAAATCTGACAAATTTGAGGTAATGATGTTAGAAAATTACGTTAGAACCAAGCTTCATTTTATCAAGTACATAAAATAAATGGTAAATATATTCTCTCAGAAGGTTTGAGTATCAGTGTAGCAATGAAGATAAGATCAACTGTGAACTTCAAAAAAAAAAGGGTACAAAAACCTAGCCAAAACTGACTGAACATTCACCAAGAACTAGGATTACTCCATATTGTTTTTAGTCACACAAAAGATGCCTTAAGTTAAGTATTATCATTTCCTTTGTGGTGCTTTGAGACTGTATAAAGCACAAGGTTCCAGGATTTAAATACCAAGTTGCACTGTATTATTTTGTTTCCAGTGTAAAGTTTTAAAATAACCATTCTTCCTAATCTGTATTATCCCCTCTCTCATCCTCTCCCTAAATTTTTATAGTGATTTAATTTAGTTTGTTTTCTTTGAGGAGCTATAATAGATTCTAAATAATTTCAGATGAGAAAAGTCGTAAGCCTAGAGTTAGATATGCTTTATTTTTTGAAGAAACATGTAAATACTGGAATAAGTGGAAGATACATGTAAATGTTTTATAAGGATTGGATCATACTACTCACTGAACATAATATATATTTGGAGCCATGTGTAATAATAAGATTTCTCATTTCAAGTTTTGGTAATTTTATTTGATGACTTTTATGTCTAGGATTTTATATAACAGTGTTTCAACATATGCAAGGTTTGAATTGCTTACCACTGCTTGCTTCTTAATGGTCGTGTAAAAGTAAAAGTTATATTAGGCTATATCTATAAAATGATGTATATGCTTTAGAAAAATACCCATTTAAGGTATTTTCAATAGTCGTAAATATGATAGCATACTATTTTAAATTTTACTTACTTTTATTTTCAGTATGACACTCAAACTAAATTGATTTACATTCACTGTCACTGTATCACTGTCTTCCCGTTCATCATCGATTTGCTCGAGCGGGCACCAGTAACATCTCCATATGACCTGTCTCATGCAAGTAGAGCCCAAGGGCACCTGCTTGCTCCAGGAACATAAAGAGCCTCAAACCATTCCATCAGGTCATGGGAATGAGGTCTATAATTGTTACTGGTATCTGGCATATCAAATACGACACGGGTAGCTTGCCAGGCTCTGCCGTGCGGGTAGCATACTCTTGTAGTCATCTCAAAATCCAGCATTTATTGATGAACCGCGCCGGGCTGTGATAGGCTGGTGTGCTGGGTGAAGTTCTGACAAGGAGGAAGTCCGTATGTGGAAAATGGAGGTCCTCATGGAGTGGGGGGGTCGTCTGGCTTGTTGTGAGGCTCTGCTGGGGTGGTGGGCCAGGGCTAGAACCCGCCATCCCTCCAGGGCGCCTCATGAGCGGCTGGGCACAGTGAGAGCCAGTAGCAGCTCTGCCCCATGTCTGAGAGTCATTATTTTTAAGTCATTATTTTTTCGCTGCGGTGCCCACGCCGCGTGGACCGGGGTCTGGTGCGGAGAGCCGCTAGTCTCTGGAATAGGGGCACGGCAGGAAAGGCGGCCGCCCCTCGCCCGTCACGCAAGCGCACGTTTGTGGGGAACCTGGTGCTAAACCATTCGTAGACGACCTGCTTCTGGGTCGGGGTTTCGTACTAGCAGAGCAGCTCCCTCGCTGCGATCTATTGAAAGTCAGCCCTCGACACAAGGGTTTGTATTTTTAAGTAATAGAAAGAAATTGACAAAAATACTTTATGAATTATATAATTTATAATTAGATTATATAATTTATAATTATATAATTAGTTTATATAATTAATCATATAATTATGAAATATATAATTTATTTATATGTATGTGCCCATATGTAAAGTTATACTGAAATCTAGTAACATTAAATTATGTGTATCTTCTATGGCCACATTCATGCTATGGAAAAGCTGAGTAATGGTGACAGATACCATAAGGACCCTGAGCCTAAATAGTTTATTATTATTTTCTGTTATCTAGTAAAGTTCACCAACCTCTGGTTTATGAAGGAAAGAGAGTTTTATTTGATGGTGCATATGCATACGACATCTGCCTCCTGGATATTCGGAGCCAAGTGTTAATTAGGAGTATGAGAAAAATCATTCTTCAACTGTCAGTTGAGTCCATGAGAACAGAGGTGCTACCTCTCCCTTTGTGACTTTCAGTGAGAAGCATGTCCTTAGACATATAACCACGATTTTCAGGGGAAACCAGTCTTGTTTTCTCTATTGGTAATGTGTCTCGCCCAATGAGCTGGGTCCTTTCTGTGTTTATATATACCTTTCATTTGTATACCATGGTTTCCACAGGTTGAATATCATTATTATTATTATTATTATTATTATTATTATTTATTGCTTTTTGGGTCACACCCAGCGACGTTCAGGGGTTACTTCAGGCTCTTTGCTTAGGAATTACTCCTGGCGGTACTCAGGGGACCATATGGGATGCCAGGGATTGAACCCAGGCCAACTGCTTGCAAGGCAAATGCCCTTGTGCTTTCACTTCAGCCCCAAGGCTGAAGGTTTTTAACAGACTGGCGCTCATGCTTTGCACGCAGGAGACCTGGGATTGATCCCCGCATTACCTGGTACCCCAAGCACCTCTTGGAATAATCTCTGAGTTTCCAGTGGGGAGTAGCCTCTAAGCAGCACTAGGCCAGCCCTTCCCCTCCAAAAAAAACAAAGTGTTTTCTACAATAGAGACTATGAAGCCCAAAGATAGAACAACTGAGTATTCCTTGAATTTCAAAGTATAGTTGACAAGATTTTGTGATGTTTCCGTGTTTTGTTTTGAGCTAGTTTGGTTGTCTGATTGCTTCTCTTCCTCCCATCCCCACCTGCTCCCACAGAGTTGATAGTACGTACAATAAGCTGCTTTGTATCAGTGAGGAGAAAAATAAAAACATTCCATGACATACAAAGTGAGGTAAAGCAGACAGAACTGGAAAAAGAATGTGTAATTTGTATTTTGCTTTGGGTTTGGTACTAGGGATTGAACCCAAGGCCTTACACATGCAAGACATTTTGCCACGGAACCAATCCCCTGCCCTGAAATGATATGATTTAAAATAGAATCTTATATTCAAACAGCCCGGAAATAAAAAGAGAGGGAAAACATGTTTAATCAGTCTGGCTTACATATGGACTCCCGAGTCTTCATATAAACGATGCCAGGCAAAGATTAATTTTGATTGCTATTGTCCTGTCATTCTTGCTCCTGTATAAGAGCAATTGATTACCTCCACATTCCCTAGGAAGGGATGCTTTTTCATTTCTCTCGTGACATTCATTAGACTTAAATCCCTGAGAAAATACCAAGTAACATCTCTCTCAGTGTTACTTTGAGGTAATAGCATCTTTTTATTGGCTAAATCTTACACTGTCAAGGGAAGAACATTTACTGGTCCACACAACTCTGCTTTTCTCGGTCTCCTTGAAGAAACAGTCTGTTAAAAAGATGTTCTGGTCAAGAACCCTCAACATAGGATATTGCCAGCTTTCTGAGTGGCACTTCCCACCCACTCATCATTATCAAAATGCATTTGGCTGCTAATTTCCTGGAAGATTCAAATGCTACTTCAAGGTCATTTCAAAGGAGAGTTTAAAGAGCATTTCTCTCCCCCTCCCTTCCCTTGTAAAATATGTATATTTACAAGAGCATGCATAAATGGTCACTAGGGAAGATAAGCTATCAGAGAGTTGGGAGATGTCTTCCCTCATACAGTTCACACATCACTGAAGCAGATAAAATTGGTTTTGTATCTAGCCTCTGAATATACTGTTAAGGACTCTGTCCTGAAAATTGATCTATACCAGTACAGTAAAATTCAGGGCATCTCTTTCATAAATATATAACTGTGGCATCAGCAGTTGCTGCTCCTGTCTGGCTCCGAGAGATTGTGCTTGGGCAGGCAGAGAACAGCCTTCAGCTCGTAGCCTTCACATGTACCGTGGTCATCATCACTGGTTGCATAGAAACTTAATTAAAGCATTAGGTTTGTGCTGGACGATATATGCCTCAGTTTACAGTTATTAAAGTTTGTTGCATGACTGTCCTTGGAGCATGATATTAAATCTCTCTTTAATTTTAATAATAATAATAATAATGGCATTTGGGATCCACAACTTGTCATTTTCCACACGCTGCATGGAGCTTTTTCATGCTTGCTTCCTCTGGCCCCTGAATACGGTGTGTGTGACTGTCAGGCTTTGTGACTCACTAAAAGCCTACAGAACTGCAGATTTCTTTGTTCTGCCGTATGTACTAATGCCATTCTAAAAGTGAATGCATCCCTGTATTTACTACATCACATAAAGACTTTATGTGCAAGCCTCATGTGTACCCTATGATACATCAGTAAAAGCAGAGGGAATTCAGTAGATCAAAATTAAGCAACGCTAAGGTCAGTTCTTCAACACCATCTCTATGCGGTCCTTAAGTAAAACTCAACAGAAAAAATATGAAAAGATGGCATTCTTGCATAGAAATGATCACTTCAGGATTGAGTAAAAAGGCTGGTACATAGTAGATGTTTAGTAAGTATTTATTAAATAATATCACGAGGGAGAACAAGGAATGACCTTGGAATCAGCAGAAATGGCTATGCAACACTGCTGTCATTCACAGTCTCCATTAGCTCAGGCAAGGAACTCAATCTCAGTTTCCTCCTCTCAAAGGTAAAGAGAATGATTTTAGCTTCCAGGACTTCTGGATGGGTTGGATTGGATAATTAATGTGAATGTGCTTTTCAAGCTCATAGAACTAAGTGTGATATATTGAATTAAAGTTTAAAATAGTGTAAGAGGCTCTAGGATACTATGACAAAAGATGAGTTATTGCTGATTTAAAGATTGAGCATTCAAAAGAAAGTGAAACAAAACAAAAAAACATTACACAATAATACAAGTATTTTGATCACATAAAAACAAGTGATTGAGACTAAAACTATTGCCAGCTCTGCTACTCCTTTTGTGTGTGTCTTTTGGGAAGTCTCTCTCTTTACTTTGTTTCATCAGGAGACTGGACTAAATGATTTTGAAAAGGTTTTCCAGCTCTGTGGCTCTCTGAAGCAGATATGAGCAGACACAAATACATTCTAAATTTTCCATTCTTAAATCCATTTGTATATATTTCCTACACACCTCAAATCTTCATTTCTGTGTAGCACATTGAAGAATTTATAGTTCCAAGAGGAAGTCAGAAGAGAAGGGACATTGAAAATGTATAAAACAGGTTCTTAGGTTATTGGATTTTAACATCACACTTTTTTGGGGTAGACTTAAATTTTTTAAAATGCAACTGGACATTCCTCAGTAAGTTCAAATTTTAAAGCCATTCTCTCAGGCTGTTTTTTACTTCTTGTTCTCTGTTCAGGTTCTGTTTCAGAAGAAAAGTTGGAAACTGAGGCTGGGAGCTCCCGGCATGCAGGATATTGCAGGGATTCTCTATGGGCTCTTTGTTCTGGCTCAGCCATGGACAGAAAGCACTCTGCTGGTCACAGCTCATAGAGACTTTATTTATCTTTCAATGACAGATGATTTGTGAAGAGCCAATGTAGGCAGAAATCTTGATCCAAGCAAAGGCAGTTACCCAAGCATTTTCTGGAGAAAATGACTGAAGTCTCTGACATTGTGGGGAGAAGGGTTCAGTGATGTCAGCAAACATATCACCATCATCCTTCTCCCCTGTGCTCCACAGCTGCCTTCGGAAGCCTCAAACTCATCCATCCTGAATTTGCATTTTAAAATTATTCTCTTTGAGTTTCTGCAGCCATCTCTTTACTTGTTGGGAAGAACAAACTTGCATATATGGAAGGAGCTGAAGGGACTGATAGTTTATTGCAAAATTTTTAGAATAAAGCTACTTAACTCTAAAAACTTTTTTCTTAGACCTCCCATAATGAAGGTTTCCCTTTTTATTTATTGCTTTTGCTACATCTCCTGCTTTTGCCCTTATTTATACTGTCCCTGCCACCACTTCTATCACCATTATAGCTATTTCACCACTGCAATAAGAGTTCTAAGGGTATATGGATAAACATAGCCCTCTAGCCAACTTTTCCTAAAACATATTTCTGTTTCATAATAATAATCATTACACTTTTGAAAGGTCAAATATTTCAGTTTTTGAAAAATGAAAGGAACAGGATATATTCTGATGGGGGTTTGGATATGTGAGCATTGCAAACAAATCCAAAATAAGCAGGTCTTGAAATGATGCCATCCTTTTTATTATCTTCATTTGTCTCAACCAATAGAGCCTAAACCCCCCAAACCCCAAATCCAAATCAGTGGGCAAACAGGAGAGGAAGAGAATATTGAAATAAAAGAAGTCCAGAGAAAAAATAGTTGCCAGCCAGGACCTTGGTCCAGTGATCAAAAAACATTCCCTAGGAAAGAAAAGAATAACTGATTTTTTAAAATTATTTGGTGATTTTATAGTTTCTAGAGAATTTTGTTGCAAAATATGCATTTTCTTCCTCTAATCCATAATCACACACACACAATACACACCATAAAAGATTAGTTTCTTTCTAGACCTTTTCCTCTTTTTCCTCTAATTATTACCTCTGGACCCTACCCTAGAGATGTTTGGTTCCTAGATCGGTAAACTGAACCCAAACCCAAACTGATTTGGAGCCCACTTGCATCCATGTATATGCTGTCTTCTTTTGGTTTACTGGGCCTCTTTATACACTGCAGTTTGAGTCAGGCTTTTTTCCTAAGTGGAGGTTAAAAATGAAGTAAACAGTTATGTTCTATCGATGGAAAAATAAAATCCCAAGCAGTAAGTATGTCATTTAGGGTTTCCTTGAAAATCTCCTTGTATCTCCAATTCCCTCATGCTCAGCCAAGGCCTGTGGTCCTATGTAGTATGAGCTGGTAATAAAGAGCCCTTCAGTTAAATACGGCCATATTCCACTGTTAACTGCAGCTCTTGAAGCAGTCATCGAGGGAAGGGGAGTCGGAACCCTTCAATGTCAAGACGTTTAGAGGCACTCTAGCATCAATCAAGATGCGCGTAGCTAAGTGCCTGCTTTCATTTACATGAAATATTCATACAGCATTCCGTTTTGCTTTTCTCTCTCCTAATCATCACTTTTCGGAAGAAGCTACAATCATCTCAGTTAGAGGAGGGTGTTATGGGACGTGCTGTACCTTTCAAAGTCAGGCTTCCTGCAGATAGCTAGTTCTGTAATGAGGCAGCAGACTGCATAGACCACCAAAGGTCTCCCTCACAGAGACTGGCCTTGTTATCATGTACTATTCATCTTCAAGTATACAACTTAGTGCAAATGAAAGTAATTAATTAACCATAACAAACCTGTCAAAAAGCTATTTAGGATTTTGACAGAAAAAAAATTTAACATTTGCTTTAAGTGGAAAACAAAAAATTGTCTAGCTCAGAAAATTCAGAAGTAATTCTATTTACACACACTTTTCCATTCTGTTCTCTCTTAATTACATGATAAGTAGCATTTAAATTAATTTTCAGTTCTTTTGACTATATTAACTATAAGCTTCTTTTGTAATTGATGCAGGTTTAAAAATTCCTAGATGAGAAAAATTGCCCCATTCAAATACTTTCAAAAAGTAGGTTTAGTGCATATTTTGGTCAGCAAGTGGTAGAGGGTTTTCCTTGATCTCTTTCTGCTTCCCAACATTTTTAATTTTTCTAAAATAGTGATTTACTTGAGTACTTATTTTCCCTCTTCAATATTAAACTAGATTTCAATAACGGCATTTATTTGATACAATTCTTTGGAATGACATACCAATGGATTTGTTTCCTTTAGAAAAAGGACCATTTTACATTCTCTTATTTTTCATATACTTTATATACTCTTGCTTTTATATGCCTTATATATTTATAATATTTATTATTATATATCATAATTATATTATAGTTATAATGATATAATATCTCACAAAATGATAATTTTGATGCATTTATCTAGAATTTAAATTTATTGAAGAAGATTTGTTTGTATTTTACTTATCCTTATTTGTATATACAGGTCTGATTGCCACACATGAAGCTTATGGAAGTTTTATGGCTATGTATTTCATAAATGAACTTTTACATTAAGAGAAGAGACAAGAAAGTCATTAGTATAATATCAACAAGGAAACATGTCATGTTTTGCCTAAAATTCTACACTTTTAGCAGAAAGCATTTCATAATTGGTATGCACCAGAAAGGCACTCATTTTCTTAAAGTTTAAAATGTTAATGGACCTGAAGGAGTTTGTTCTTTTTGTTCATTTAACCCCTCATACTATATATTTACTAAAATAGCAATTTGTGTAGGCAGTGATGAGGATGCTTTTCATAGATAGTTTTATGCTTTAAAACACAGTGTCAAAATTGTAGTTGATTACCCAGAAATGGGATATAAATGACAAATTGGCATAACCTCTAAAATAAATTTCAAATGCTGATTCTCCCTTTCTGTGTTTTAACATGTAATTTTAAATGAATTTGTTTACCTTTTGACCCATTTTAAATTGGAGTCATCTTTTAAAGTTATACTATATTTTTTCTAAATAACAAAAAATCTCTAAAGATTATATTTGAAGAATATCCCTAAATTCCAATGATTTGTGCTCTTATGCATCAAAATGTGGCTAATATAAAGCAATTTGAAACAATTCAGGTCAATGATCTTTAGTTACCTTAAATAAACAATCATGCTTAGTACATAAAGTGCAATGTGATTTTCCAAAGAGAAAAAATGCCATATATAAAAACTTATAAAAACATATTTAAACACTTATTGCTTTTAAAGGGCCTAGAAACTTTGCTCTAAAATGAAAAACAAAAATAGAAAAACAAAGAAAGCATTTTAATATATCCCCAGTGTTGGTCTTTGCTATGTAGGGTTAAAGGTAAATATTAAAAAATGGGGTGAAAAATGTGAAAGAATGGTTAGTAGGCAATTTGGAGTAAAGTTATTTTTAAATGTTATTATGTAGTTACATTTTTTCTTTATTGATAACAACTTGATATTTGATTTTCTTTTAGAAGCACTATTCTGTTATTCTATGAAGAATAATAGAAGTTGGTATGTAAAACTAGAGAAAAAAGTTTCCACAAAATTTTTCACTGTATCACTGTCTTCCTGTTCATCATCGATTTGCTCGAGCGGGCCCCAGTAACATCTCCATATGTCCTGTCTCATGCTAGTACAGCCCAAGGGCATCTGCTTGCTCCAGGAACATAAAGAGCCTCAATCCATTCCGAATGAGGTCTATAATTGTTACCGGTATTTGGCATATCAAATACAACACGGGTAGCTTTCCAGGCTCTGCCGTGCACGGTAGCATATTTATACTTGTGTGTAGTATAAAGCAAGAAAACAGGGACTGGAATGATGCTGCCATGAGTCAACTAATGGTCCTGATCACCAAACACTTGAAGCAAATAATTTTGTGTCTCTCACCAAATTTTTTAAACACATAATTTTGGGGTAACTTCAGAAGATAAGACTTGTAATGAAAGAAAACACCATGAATTTTAGAAAAAAACTATTAAACATTCAAATGCAAATAATGATTCTAGAACAAGCACCTTCCAAACAAAAACAAGTTGCTGAACATATTAACAAGTACAGTTACACCCATCTAGAATAAATTTAAAGCCATTTAGAGCAGTGGAATTGCAGTATTTTGTAAAACTGAGTCATATGTGGCATAATCCGTTATACTCCTCCATTTGACTTTTAAAGTTGATTGGCTTCTATTTTACTGTCTGACACTATTGTGCATACATTTAAACATTTTAAGTAATGAAAATAAAATAGGTCATTTTTCATTCCATTCTGCCCACATAAACTGTGGGCTGAATCAGATTCCAAGTTTGCCAAATCACACAGGTTTGAGGGGCTTGAACAAGATGTAATCTATCAGTCCCAGGGGTATCTTTATTCCCTGGAATAAAGAAACAATATGAACATTGTTAGTATATGAGCCTATAACAATGATTTTGACTATAACTTGCAGGCAGACACAAAATAATGGTTCTTCCTATTTGTCTCAAAATAGGGACTATCCGAGGCACTGAATCTCTTAAAATAAACAAACAAAAATCTTTTATTTTTAGTAGCATTACTTACTTACATATTTTTTATTTATTTTGGGAATTTAGAGGTCACGCCTGACTGTGCTCATGACTTACTAGTGAGTCTGCACTCAGAGATCACTCTTGGTGAGCCCAGGAAACCATATGGAGTTTGATTTCCAATATAACATATGCAAGAAAAGCATCATACATCCTGTACTATCTTTCTGGCCCCTAATATTATTGGTATTATTATTATTAATGTTGGTCTCCCAAGGAGAGCTCAACAGGTCCCAGGGGTCACTCCTACTGTTCAGTGTCTGAGGGTCAGAGGAAATGGTGCTCAGTCTCCAACGTATTGGGATTACCCAGGCCACTTGGGGCAGTGAAAGTGCTGAGTTTAAGAGTTGGTTGGTGGAGGAAAATTTCATGGAAGAAGGGATGTGTATGTGAGCAATGATTATTCTCACGGGAATCTTATGGGAAAATGGGTAGACTGGTGGTGAGAAACTAGTGTCTTTGCTTTCTCTTTAAAATAGGTTGTTTATTAGTGTATATGAAAACTGTTATATTTCTTTGCTTACAAAGACTCATTTCGTTCTCATTCTTTGAGACCTCATTTTAAAGCAGTCATTACCTCTCATACGCCATTCAAGGAAATAGTAATCATTTAGCAATTCTCATGAGAGTTGACTAAAACACAACATATTATTTCATATGGCATTCCTGTCTTTACCCTCAGGATGTCAAAGAAGGACCAGGGAACCTAGGGATCCCCATCCTGGGATCCTGAACATCACTTAACTAATAAATATTTATTTATCAAAACCCCCTAACAATACCTTATTTTTTCTTTAAAAGAAACTTTATCATGTTATAATTAGTATACCATAGGCCTCAGCCTTTTAAAGTATGCAGTTCATTGAGAGTCAAGTATGCAGTTCAGTATAGAGTTGTGCTGCCATCACAATTTTATTTAAAGGAATCCTGTTCCCATTTATTTGTATTCGTTCCTGTTTCTATCCCTGGCTATTCTCAAAGCCTTTGTTTTCTGCTACTATAGATTTTTCTGGACATATGATCCATTCTGCGACTATACATGTAGAATCATGGAACAGGCATTCCTTATTTGCTTAGCAGAATATGCTTGAGATTCATGTATGTACATTATAATTGCATACCAGTAATTTATTTCCTCCCTTTTATTTTTGACCCCTGGATAGTATTTCACTGTTTGGACAAATATGCTAAGTTTTATTCATTCATTAATTCATTAGTTGGTAGGACTATGTCTACCATTGCACTATTATAAATAATAATATCCAAATTCTCATAGGGAATTTTGGTAACAATTGAAGATAACATTAGATTTGGAGGAGAGAACAAAGTCATTTGAAGCCTAGCATAGCAGAAAATAAAACAAGAATATTGATTGTAATTATAGGTAAAGTATGAACATCAGTTGTCACTTCACTTGTCTTCCTGCTGTTCATCGATTTGCTCAGCGGGCACCAGTTAACATCTCCATATGTCCTGTCACATGCTAGTTTAGCCAAGGGCAACTGCTCACTCCAGAGCATGAAGAGCCTCAAACCATTCCTTCAGGTCATGGGAATAAGGTCTCTAATTGTTACTGGTTTTTGGCATATCAAATATGACATGGGTAGCTTGCCAGGCTCTGCCGTGTGGGTGGGATACTCTTGTAGTAGCCTCTCATCTCATGGATGTATTGATGAACTACAATACATTGCAGCTGCATGAAATGGGGAAAGATCAGCTTTTCTGCTGGGTGGAGCTCTGACGAGCTGTGGAGTCTGGAGGTTGAAAATGGTGGCCCTCATGGTGTGGGGGTTCCTCTGGCTTCTTGCAAGGCTCTGCTGGGATGGCAGGCCAGGGCTAGAACCTGCCTTCCCTCCTGGGCACCTCATGATCAGCTGGGCACAGGGAGAGCCGGTAGCAGTTCTACTCCATGTCTCTGAGCCTTGAACATAAGTATGAACATAAGAGAACCTGAGAGAACATAAGTCATGAACATAAGTATGAACGTAAGAGAGGTTCATGTTCATTTATAGTTGTTCTGAAATCATTTGCAAAGAGCTGCTGTTGACATATTTTGGGTAATGGTAGTCTCTTTATTACTGAATTATGTCCCACAAAAGATTAGTGTATTTATTCAGAATGTTTGATATTTTAGTCATGCTTTAAGAGAAATATTTTATTTTTCTGTAAAATGTCAGAGAGCTATTTTCAGTTAGTGTATATGTCTTCTTGAATAAATCAGAATATACAAAGTAATCATTAGATCACTAGACATCCCATTGTTCATCGATTTCCTCGAGTGGGTGCCAGTAACATTTCCACTTGACCTTATCATGTGCCACTGTAGCCCAATGGCATCTGCTTGCTTTAAGAATACGAAGAGCCTCAAACCATTCGTTCAGGGTCTTGAGAAAGAAGTCTGACCATTTCGTAGGTGGGTGGCCACGTGATCTTTGGATGTCCGGTGGGATCCAGTGGGTAACGGCTCTAGTCCAGCAGTCATCTCCAAATTGCATTACATGTCCAGCCCATCTGATTTTTTGATGCCTTGGCAAATGAGATAGCATCACTGACTCTGGAACAGTGACGGAGGTCGGAATTTCAGATTCCTTCTCTCACTTGAATGAGGCATGATATTCCAAGCATAGCTTTTTGATTCCTCTTTGGGAGACCCGAATAGCATTCTAATCCTACTTTTGTAGGGCCCAGGTCTCTGAGGCATATGTTAATGCAGGCAGAACGGTAGAGTCAAAAAGATGTGGCTGGAGCCGGAGGTTCTTTGTCCTCTTAGCTATTTCTTCCATGCTTTTGAAGGCATTCCATGCCACTATCTTCCTGCTGTGAACTCAGGTTTTAGATCGTTCATCATAAGGACTTCTTGACCTAGGTACACATAATTGCTGCATTCAGAAATGTTTGTTCTATTGAGAGTGAATGGGGCCTATGAAACTAGTACATTTTTCATGAATATAGTTTTGCTGAGATTCAGCTGTAGACCTATCTTTCCACATTCTTGTTGAAGTCACTCAGCATTTGTACTGCTTGACTAATGTTTGGTGTTATTAGAACGATGTCATCAGAGAAGGGGAGGTGGTGTGGTCACAGACCATCTATCTTCACTCCCATTCCTTCCCATTCTAATTGTCGCATGATGTTCTCGAGGGTGGTGCTGAAGAGTTTTACTAAATGGTATCACCCTGCTGAACCCCTCTTTTGACATCAATGATCACTTCCTTGTAAAATGATGAGACCCTGGTGGTGAATCCATAATACAGCTCATGAAGGATCTTGATGTATTGGGTTTGAACACCCTCTTTGGCTAGGGCTTCGATAACCGCTTCAGTCTCAACAGAATCACAGGCTTTCTTTAAATCAATGAACATGAGACAGAGCGGCATCTTGTACTCTATACAAACCTCAAATGAGCTTGGTTGTTACCATGTGGATATGATCAATTGTGCTGAATCCTTTTCGGAAGCCAGTTGGCTCACATGGTTGTCCTTCATCTAATGTTCTACCAATCCTGTTCAGGATGACTCCCGTGAACAGCTTGTAGATGATGGACAACAGGCAGATGGGGTGATAGTTGCCAATGTTGTGAATGTCTCCCTTCTTGAACAGTAGAAATGTCCTGCTTGTTTTTCCATCGGGAGGGCCTGGTGCTGTTCCCTTTACTGATGAAATGGCATGTGATTTCAGAATGGAGAACTTTGGGAATGATATATCCATCCTGTGGAATTCAGAATGTGGGCAGGTGACATGGCTATCAAAGAGATCTGAGTAGAAGTCCTGGATAATCTTCTCCATTGCCTTTCTGGAAGATGTGAATGATCCATTAGAATATCAAAGGGCAATCATCTTGGTCTTATAGTTGGCGAAAGACAGGCGGGCATAGCGAATGCTTTTCCTGGCTTCTCTTCAAACAGCCCCCTCTTTGGCTAGGGGCTTCGATAACCGCTTCGGTCTCAACAGAATCACAGGCTTTCTTTTTTTAAGTTTAAATCAATGAACGTGAGACAGAGTGGCATCTTGTACTCTATACAAACCTCAATGAGCTTTGTATAGAGTTTGGTATAGCTGAATGCTTTTCCTGGCTTCTCTTCAAACCAGTATTTCTGCTCTTCTCTCTTTGAGGTCTTCCTTTACTGCTTCTCTGCACTACCTTGTGAGCTTGAATGTTAATATTTGGTTGCCTGAGGCTTGCGCCTTGCCAAATTGGTGAAAGAGTTCGAGAGTTTTTGAAGACAGGCGTCCTTTTGTGACGTTCTGTCTCTTGGCATTATTTCCACTATCATGGAGGTGCTGAACTAGTTGGTTATATTCTTCATTGATGTTGTCAATGATGGTATCTTCCCATGTTGCTGCAATGGTGCCAAAGAGTTCCCAGTTGGTGGTCGTTCTGGGAGTTCTCTTCTTAAACTTTGCAGCCTTTTCTCCCTGTTGCAGGAAGTAGAATTTTGCACGAAGGAGACGGTGGTCCGATCCTGTTTGGAATTTGGGGATGACAGCTACATCGGTCAGACAAAACCGTCGATTGAAGATGATGTGGTCAATTTCATTGTGGAACTGTCCGCCAGGAGATTCCCATGTCCAACGTTTGGCTTCAGCTTTCTGGAACTCTGAGTTCCCATGAATGGTCTTGTTGGACATGATGAACTCAGAAAGTCTCTAACCCTGTTCATTCCATTCTAGGCCATGGGTCCCGATGTGGAGTTCTTCGGCTCATCTTCTTGGTCCTATCTTGGCATTAAAATCACTGACTATGATCTTGTAGAAGGTGTGATCTTTCTTTATAGAACCTCTCCAGTTCCATGTAGAATTTCTCAATTTCATCTTCCTTGTATGTGGATGTTGGTGCGTAGACAAGGAAGATAGAAATTGCTGGCAGAGGGCCACATCTCTTCAAGGGTAATTGTCCTGTCTAGTGTGTTAGGCTTTCAAATGAATCAATGTCCACAGCCATGTTCGTGTTGACTAGGACACCGATGCCACCGACGCATCTTTTGTCGCATGTTCCTAGGAAGAATTCTTCTCCGGTGTCAAAACCAGCGTGATGCTATTGACGCCTCCTCGTCTAAGTCAGACCAATGATGTCATACTTGATCTTTAGCACTTGCACCATCAGATCCTCAATATATGCTTCTGATGCCAGCGTACGTGCACTGAAAGTACAGACAGTCATTTTAGTCCTTCTTCCTTTGGCAGCCTAGTTTGGCCCTGAAATTTTATCATGCATCTTGTTCGTCCTTCTTTTTGCTGCTGTATTAATGGCTCTTTCAGGGTCAGGAAGATACACATTTTTATTACTGGTTTTGGCATATCAAATATGCATCAGATAGTTGCCAGGCTCTGCTGTGCGAATGGTATATTCTCGGTAGTTTGCAGGGCTCTCTGAGAAGGGTGAATGCTTCAATTAAAAAATAAGAAATAAAAATCAGGATATTAACACCAGATTGACCAGCTTATAAGAAAACTGATAAGACTATATTTCTTTTGGGGTTCCTCTGATGCAGAGGTTGCCTTGCAGGCCTAGAGACTCCTCTGGAAGATTCTTGGCTAAATAGACTGGAGGATCAATGTGAGGGCCTGAAGATGGCAGATTTCTTGGGCCCTCTGGTGCAGGGGATTATCTGGGACACTGTGGTGGTGCGTGGAGGCCTACATGGTGGCAATCAGTGATGTTCAGGGTACCTTGTGTTACAATGGTTTGAGCAAGGCTCACTGCATTGAAGGCATCCCTGTAACTACTGTACTATTTTTCTGACCCTCTGTCACTATCTTTTAAGTGGTTTGTTACCATAAAATAATTGCAAATTATCTTTTTTATGCTGTGTATTTGTATGTTAGGCAAATACCTGTCATATGAGGTCTTTCTGTAATGCAGAATATATGTGGGTCTTTACTGAAAATTTTGTTAACATAGTCACGTGTAATTATAAAACTGGTAAAATTATTTTATTTTGTTTTATTAATATTCTGCTTATTAAAACATTTAATGTCTCTGTTTAGATATTAATTAATTCTATATCATTATTTATAATTAATTTCATTTGTTTACTTATTAAAAGTTAAAGGGCCTATAGCTAATCTAAAAATTTTCACAATTTATATTTCTTACTTCTTTGCAGAGATGAAACATAAGTCCATCAAGCTGCCTTAGAACTTTTAAACTTCCTTTCTTTTATATCTGTTTTCCTCATTATCAAAAAGTTATTCTGTTCTCTCTGTTAAATTACTTTATGCTGCAGCTTAAACGAACATGTCTTGCTTTCATCTAGCATTTCAAATAGGGCAAAGACTGCTGTACAATTTCCAAACACAACTGTGCTAACAGAGATGAATTACTAGAGTTTATATAATTTATATTAGGAATTCATAGACCTAGCAAAAGGGATTAGTACATTTTATTTCAGGGTAGGAGATGATCCTGTCATTAATGGTCGATACTTTCATCATCTTTTAAACCTGAGGAATTTCCTGGGTGACAAGACTGTAAGGACATATCAGAGATTCACAGCTGTGAGCTTTATCTGGACATGCACTGCTTTACTCACAGTATGTGGACTACGTCCCATCAAAACTGGATTAGGCTGTCAATCACATCTTGCGATATATATTGTATTATGATTTTTTGAAAATGTCACTGAGATCAGAGTAATTTCTTGGCTAATTGCATCTTGTCTCTTCTTAATACTGTGCATTTAATGGTTTCATTACCTGATGTGACAATCACAGTTCCTGGTCTGGTATTAAGAGCAGCTTTCTCTTCTTCTTCTTCTTTTTTTTTGCAAACACACATACACATGTGCATATATGTCTAAGGTGCTTCTTTAATAAGAAAACATATATGTGAGGCACTTTTGGTATCTTATAAAAATATGTGCAGAATTCTTTGTCTTTCCCTATGGATTAACATATACATAATAGTTAAAATTGTTTCTGTAATTCCCAAAGCGTACCTAATGCTTAATACAGTGTTTTACCTTTCTGTTGTGGAAATAGATTAAAGAAGATATTAACCTTTAAGAAACTGTCACTCATTACTCACATTTCCTGTGCTTTTCTCTAGAGAATCTGCTCCAAACACAAAAATGTTAGTGTTTCAGTATTACCTATTTAACCATGAGAGATTCATTTAGGTGAACACTAGGTTTCATGAAATGCTACTTTGGTGCACACAGCAGCTGTACTACTACCTGTTACTAGTAGAAAAATGGGCGACAAGAGATATTAAAATCCCTACAACACTGAGTTTCTCTGTAAAGGTAGTTATTAAAAGTCTCCCAGAACACATTGAATTTTAAATGAAAATAGGTACAGGAGACACATGGTGGAATGATGTGATATAACAAAAAATATTTTATGATTTTGTGTAAAAAAGAAAAGCAAAACTCTTTTTGTTTGTTCTATTGTGTAGTTCTTAAAAATATCTATAGCACTGTAGTGTTATATCATGGTGTTTGGGGAACCACTATTGACTTGATGGGGAAAGTGCTTCGTATAAAGTTACAGATAGTGTTCTAATCATGGGAATGTAGTAAACCTTAATGGGTGCTCTTGATTATATGTTGTGTTTTATAATTTTTTATTTTGCAACACACTTGTTGGTGCTCAGGGATTTCTTCTGGCTCTGAGGTCAGATATCACTTCTGGCAGATTTAGGGAACCATTTGGAGTGCCAAGAAGTGAGGCAAGTTAGCCATGTGCAAAGCACATGCCCTACCTGCTTTACTATCTCTCTGGTCTCTTTATTATATATTATAAACTAATGTGATGGTGGTAGTGGTTTGACAGAGGTGTAAGTGGGAATGGGGACGGATGCTCTTTCAGTGTGGTTGCAGAAGCATTTCAGAGATGTATTTTTCTTAGTGGGTTCACTGACAGCTCCTGTGTTCATTTGTGATGGGCAAGAAGCTGTATTTCTGGTGTCCTTTGATTTTTCCTTTCTACTGAAAATACTAATTGTGAACTACAGGGTAAGAGATGTGGATGAAAGATGGGCAGATTTATCCTGGCTTTCTTGGTAGGGGGTGGCATCTGAAGGATGCACTTGTATTTGGATCTGACAGCAGCTGTGGTATCCAATTCAGATTCACTGTGGCAGGAAGAAAGAGTGTGAATGCTAAAGTATCCAAGGTGTTTGTAAATACTCTGCTTTGCTAACCATTCAAATCTGGTTTGCATAGATGGCTGCAGTTGCTGGTATAAATGTGGAATGACATTTATAAAAAAAATAATGTGTAACCGGTGATGAGTTTTCCTTTTAAGTGATTTTTTTAAACAGAACTTCACAATTGATTTGAATTCGTAAAAAATAAAAGAGTGATGATTACAAAACTGCTTCTGACTACGTATATTCTAGGGGAGAAAATTACTTGTGATTTCATCAAAAGCTTTCTGTGAATGGGTTCAAAGATCATCTACATTTTAGCTTGAGGTAGATTTCAAAGCTAAGGATCCATCCATAAGTTTTACAGAAAGGACTTGCTCAACTAGTTGAAAATTCTTTTTTCATTGAACTGCATAGTGGAAGTCAAAGACCTTTCAGTCATTGAAAAGTCAAGTTAATAGGTATCAACAGTTACCCATTCTTAATAGGTGGTTTTATTAATAGTGCATTGCTAATAAACTTCTAAGTGTTGCATCCAACTTTTTGGGAAGGATTGGAATATGGGATTTGTTCATTTAGGAACCCTCTGAGATGAAGTGTGCCCCATCCCTCTGTACATTCTCCTAAATTCATATTCTCAGTATCTTTTGGAATCTGTTGTCTATATTGCAGATAAAGTTGCCAACAAAATGAATAAGTGTAAATATAAACTGGAATTCCATGACCTATTTAGTAATAGCAAAAATGGTTAGGGAGAAGTTATTGTCTATTTACAAAGAGATATGGGGAAAATTTTAGTTTTTCCCATCAAGGAAATATGGTCGTAGAGCTGCATTCAGTGGTAATATTTATATTATATTGTGGTATTATTATTTTTAGCTCATTCAGGCTGATGTTCGCTCTGTGTCTCAATTTCTTATGGTATCTCTTTTGTTTCCCGTTGACTTCTGTGTGGAAAAATGCCTGGGCTAGCCTGTGGCAGTATGTAACATCAGATATCATGGTGGAATGCCTTGGAGTTTTCATTGTTTCCTGAGGACTACCTGTAATAATGCCTGTTACCCTGACTTAAAATGGGACTGCAGCCCCTTTCCTGGATGGGTCACAGTACTAGATGGCTGGCTGATCATTAACTGTTTTTCATACTGTATTCTGATTGAGAGGGTTTTTTGATGAATTTGTAACAATGGCATTATTATAAATATAATAAAAGCTTAAAAACAATATTATAGTGATTGTTATATGACTATTAGTGTGGTAGACCAGTGTCATTTCTGCATATACTATGTCTGGGAAGACTAATGGGGTGAAGAAAACATATTAGAAGGTTTCAGAAGTTTCTTTAAAACACACATTATGCCCTTATTGACCTTAACCCTTTACTACTTTTCTCTACTCTTTCACATTTATGAGACTCTCACAATGTATATTTTAACCGAACCACAGAAATAAACTCCGCATGATTCTGAGTAATATTTCTGTTGATAAGCATCACTTGATCACTTGATCACTTGACATCCCATTATTCGTCAATTTGCTTGAGCGGGCACCAGTAATGTTTCCATTTGACCCTATCACGTGCCAGTGTAGCCCAATGGCATCTGCTTGCTTCAGTAATGGTTTGAAGAGCCTCAAACCATTCGTTCAGTCTTGACGAAGTCTGACCATCTTGCAGGTGGGCGGACTTGTGATCTAGTTGGTAACACCTGTAGTCCAGCGGTGGTCTCCAAATCGCATTACATGTCTAGCACATCTGATTTTCAATGCTTGGCAAATGAGACAGCGTCCCTGACTCTGGAACAGCAACAGAGTTAGGAACTCCAGATTCCTTCTCTCACTTGAGTGAGGCGTGATATTCTAAGCATAACTCTTTCAATTCCTCTTTGGGAGACCCGAATAGTGTTCTCATCCTGCTTTCATAGGGCCTAGGTCTCTGAGGCTTATTTTAATGCAGGGAGAATGGTGTAGTCGAAGAGATGTGCCTGGATCTGGAGGTTCTTTGTCCTTTTAACTATTTCTTCGATGCTTTTGAAGGCATTCCATGCCGCTCTCTTCCTCTTGTAGAATGGTGAGATCCTGGTGGTGAATCCGTAATACAGCTCACGAAGGATCTTGTTGTATTGGGTTTGAATGCACTGTTTGGTTAAGGCTTCGATGACCGCTTTGGTCTCAACAGAATCAAAGGCTTTCTTTAAATCAATGAACGTAGATAATCATGAGTCAGTAATTTATGGAATACTTTTTCATTTGTTGACCCATACAGCAAATCCCATCGAACATCTGCCATGTAACAGCAGGGGAATAAAAGGGTAATTCATTTACCATCTCAAAAGACAGTTTCCATTTCTTTAATTTTTCATCTATTTTCTCAAATAGAAGAATTTGGGGGACATTTGTTTTAAAAATAATTGACCAATTCTTTATATTGAGTCCAATTTTTATTATTTTTATAGTTTAGATTACATAATTATAATAACGGTTGACATTTGTGGTTTTATGTACAAAGTTACAATGTTTCACTACCACTGAAATATCCAAGACACTCCTTCATCGCTTATCTTACTTCTAGACCACCTCTCCATTCCCCTTACAGCTCTTCAACCCACTACTTGGTATATTTGTAGTTTGTAATCCTAGTTCAAGGTTTCTCACTGTTTGATATCAAGGCACTGATGTTTGATCAGTGTGGGTGTTTAGTATAATTTAGAAGTCTCTAGACAAAAGACATATAAACAATGAATTTTGGCTATTTTATATCTGACAGTTTTGTCTTTATATCTTTTCCATGTGGACATATAGGAAAGAAGATATGCAGATGTTAGGGAAGTGCTTGCTGGGAAGGTCTAGGATATTAGTACTTTGCAGAGTCTTGTTATGATAGGTGATAACTGATAGTGATTCAATGACTTGTTATCATTACATATACTTTTGGGGGGAAACTTCAGAGATATAGTTTTGTGTTGAAAATTAAATAAACAGATAGAAATAAGGTTTTCAGTTTCATGAACAACAAATCCTTGATTGACTATATAGTAAGGGATGGTTTGTCTTCACTTGTCTTCCCGTTGATCATTGGTTTGCTCGAGCAGGCACCAGTAACATTTTCATATGTCCTGTCACATGCTAGTGTAGCTCAAGGGCATCTGCTTGCTCCCGGAACAAAAAGAGCCTCAAACCATTCCATCAGGTCATGGGAATGAGGTCCATAATTGTTACTGGTTTTTTTCGCATATCAAATACGGCACGGGTAGCTTGCGCTCTGCCATGCAGGTGGGATACTCTTATAGACACCTATAATCTCGAGCATTATTGATGATTCGGGCTGTAGTCAGCTTTTCTGCTGGGTGGAGCTCTGATGAGAGGGGAGTCTGGATGTGGAAAATGGCAGCCCTCATTGTGTGGGTGTTCCTCTGGCTTCTTGCAAGGCTCTCATGCTGTGTTCGATATGACAAAAAACAGTAACAACAATAATAAGGGATTCCTAACTAAATTGTTAAGTCTAAGGTAGGCAATAAACTTGTGCTATTTTGTCAAAATTGTTAGTTATTATTTCTTCGCCATCTTCTGTACTTTTAATTTCACTTAATTATTCCATTTTCATTTTTTACTTTGTATGGATTCTTATATTTGATTCTTTTATCCCTGAAATACAGCATAAGATAATATGGATCGTCCATACATCAGAGACCCAGCAGTACACTTTGTGGTTCATTACTTCTTGTGTCTTATTCCTTCTTCAGAACAATTTATATGCTGACTTCCTGGATTTTAATACACTATTTATAAGCTAGATTCTGGTTCTTGATATACTCTATCCTTTTGATTTGTCTGTTAAAACCTTAACTACTTTCCAAGTGACTACTTGTGTTCTACTTGTGTGTGGAATACTACTTGTATTCCAGGTGAATACTTTGGGGAAGTATTACTTTTATGTGAATTTCTCTCTGATATCTTAAGCACAAATACAACTAGGATTCCTCATTTCCAATTGCCTTTCCTGTTTTCTCTGTTTGTATTTCATCACATATTGCCGTGGTTCCTAAATATGACTTGAGTCCAAAATTACCTAGTGTATTTCTAAAAATATAGAATCTAGAGTCAAGTGCCATACCTGCTGGACTAAAAGTTTCAAGGTGTTACTTTCTCAGATGAGTAAAAGAAATCTATGTCTATACTATCCCATATGGCATCCATAAGCTTCCTGTAGGCATTTAAATGTAAATTCAAGGACTGGAGAGATAATATCAAGATCAAGCACTTGCCTAGTATGTGGCCAGCCTTGTTTTATCCCTGGCATTACATATAATCTGTTAGAGGTGCGATCCCAGATCATAGATCCAGGAGAAAGTCCTGAACATCACTGGATGAAGCCCAAAGACCACAAATAATCAAATACAATAATTAATAATTGTAGTTGAAAAATGATCTGCAGAGTGAACAAATACACAAATGCCCACCTATTTTGATTGAGGGATTAAGGAATGTAAGATATTAAAATGATCCTGTAAGGCTTTCTTTATCTCTTTATCTCTTTATCTCCACCCAGCAGACCAGCCTATCACAGCCCGGATCATCGACACCCACCCTGCAACAGTTTTTTTTCAATCTGACCCAGGTATGCTGATCCAGAGACTCACAGACATGGGGCAGAGCTGCTACTTGCTCTCCCTGTGCCCAGCTGCTCATGAGGCGCCCCGGGAGGCATGGTAGGTTCTAGCCCTGGCTCTGCCAACCCAGCAGAGCCTCACAACAAGCCAGACGACCCCCCACTCCATGGGGCCGCCATTTTCCACATCCAGACTTCCCTCTTATCAGAACTCCACCCAGCAGACCAGCCTATCACAACCGGGCTCTTGCGGTCGCAAGGGGGCCATGCGGTTCATCAGTAAATGCTTTATTTGGAGGTGACTACAAGAGTATGCCTCCCGCACGGCAAGCCTGGCAAGATGCTCGTGTTGTATTTGATATGCCAAATACCAGTAACAATTACATTAGGTCATTCCCATGACCTAATATAATGGTTTGAGGCTCTTTATGTTCCTGGAGCAAGGAGATGCCCTTGGGCTCTACCTAGCATGAGACAGGACATATGGAGATATTACTGGTGCCCGCTCTAGCAAATAGATGATGAACGGGAAGATAGTGATAGTGATAGTGATGTGTCCAGGATGTAAGAGTTGGCAAACTCATGATCTGAGACAGGAATTTCAGCAATCTCAGCAATCTAGCACAATACTATTATGAACCTAGTGAAGATGTGGTAGCAGTTTTTAGTGTTCCCATGTTCTTTGTCTCTAAGATAATGGGAATTACAAAAAATATGAGAATACCTCCTTCATGCAAGTAAAAAGATATAGTTGTTGAAACCAAGGTAAGTTTTTTTTATTATGAGATATATAACAAAATATTTTCTGGAAACACATATTTTATATATGTGTACACACATGTTTCAAGATTCTTTGCTTAACACTGAAAAAATATGTGAAAACTTTGTGCATACTCATTAGAAGAAAGATGAACCATAATAGAAAGATGAGTTTACTGGACTGGGTTATAGTCATGTTAGACACTCTGAGTCAAGAATGGTGCATTGAAAGTGCTGAGATCTATGGTATCTGTCCTCTCATAGAACTGAAGGTGGTAGCCAGAGTAGGTTACACAAGAATGAAATAATGAAAGTTAAACTGCAGTTCACTGTTTCATAGTCTCTTAGGTGATTTTTTAAGATAGACTCAATGTTTAATGGTGGTGAGATATATAACAAATTGTTTACAAGCTATAAAATTTAAGGCTAACTTCTTTGGAAGGAACACAAACAGACTTTTACAAAATAAATTTTATACAATGTATGATATTACAGGGGTCCACTTACTATCATCTAAGCTATCTATCAGCTAGCTATGATCTCCAAAATCTTTGGTATTATCATAAGAAAGACTTATGTAAGAGGTCAATAATACGAGTTTCTATCTCTAAAGAGGATCTAGGACTGAAACAAGTTCCTGTAGAGATAATCTCTAGATTAAAAAAAAGCCCTCCGGGGCCTTAGCAATAGCACAGAGGGTAGGGCGTTTGCCTTGCAGGCATCAGACCTGGGTTCTTATCCCTGGCATCCCATATGGTCCCCGAGCACCACCAGGAGTAATTCCTGAGAGAAGAGCCAGGAGTAACCCCTGAGCACCACTGGGTGTGACCCAAAAAAGCAAAATAAATAAATAAAATTAAAAAAAATTAAAAAAGCCCTCCATTTAAGAAATGGAACCCATTTGCCATATGGATTATTCCCGTCTTAGGCATGATATTTAGGTAATGTCTACTCTTTTGCACTTGGTTCTGATGAGATCAACATAACTACTAGTTCTGTAAATTGTAAACCTCACTAGGGGATAAAATTATCCACATCACTTGTCAAACAACGTGGCAAGGAAACAGTTTTCAGATGTAAATGTTAACATCCTTTTCATCTGAGACATTTTCTTTCTATATGCTCTACCACATTGCATGGCAATCTCTTAAAAATACAGAAGATGTGCCTATTTGAAAAGTATTCCTGGCCACCATTTTGTTTATAAGGACTCACTGAAATTACTAAAAGTATGTTGCTTGCTCAAATTCAGTAAAATATTCTAAGACCTGTCATAGAACTAGAAGGGAAAATGACAAGTTCTAAGTAGTCAAGATAAAACAAAGACAACGCTTATTTAGATTATATTATTAAATCCTAGCAATTTAAATTTTTTAAAAACTAAATATTTTAAGTTGCGTTTTCTATTTTAATAAACAATTTTAATACAGTATCTTATTTCACCAACTTTACAATCAGTGTTTGAATGACTTAATTCAATATCTATACATACACTTCTTATAGTTTAAGATGATGGAAGTTGTGGTAATAGAATTTCAGGTAACAGAATTTCAAGTCACAACTTACACCAATACTAAAAGTGAATCAGTCATTAATACCAGCATGGACATAAATTAGCTAGTAGACTTGACAGAGCATATAATTTGCAAAGGTAATGATCCTATAAGTTTGCTTTATCTCTATTATATGTCCAGGAAGTAAAGTTATGGTTAAAGAATATTCTTTGGAAATAAATGGATCTGAATTAAAATCTGACTCTGATGTGAATCTGTCATTTCTCACCTTCGAGTCACTTGTCCTCTTGAAAGAGTAATACTTATTTTAAAGTGTTATTGCAAAAAATAATTGATACCACATGTTATAAAGCAGTTGGTCTAGTACCTGAGTCATAATATGTGTGAAACATATGATACTGTATTTGGGGGACCTCCAAGTGGTGTTCTGGAGGACCTGGAGTCCCACCAGTGATTCTCCGCCAACTCGGCCACTGGTTCAATGTAAGAACCTGAGGATGTGGTGCTGTTTGGGTCAATGGTGACGGGAATATCCGGCCCACCCCAGCAGTGCCGGGACCCCCACTGCTGTATACAGTGATTCTCTGGGAACTATGTAGTGTCTTGAAACACACTCAGGTTGGGGTATGCTATACACATGCCCTAACCACTGTACTATCTCCCAGTCCTGAAAATAAATTTAATTTCATTATTTAACTTGATATAATTTTTCTTTATGCTACACCTGGTGTTTCTCAGGGCTTACTTCTGGAAGAACTTAGGGGAATATATTGGGTGTTTCGGATTAAACCTGTACCATCTATGTGCAAGACTAAACACACTACCCATTCTACTGTCACTCTGGCCCCAAAACTGATTTAGATTATTAATTCCAGAGCTTGTATTTACAATTTTTAAGATTCTAAAAAATACATGCTTATGTAACATTTTTCAGCAATTTAGAATAAAAAAATCAAAAGAAAGAAAAGGTAGAAAAAATCATTTGATTCTCTCCCACATCCCTTGCCTTTTAAGATGCATATAGAATGCTTTCTACTTAATTTTATGTTGTCTAATTACATTCTGCAATTTGCTTCTTTCAAGTTCACTGTATCCATTTTCATCTTTTAACCACTACATATATTATATAGTAGTCATCATTTTCTAATTTATTTAGTATTTTGTTTATATGACATATGAGTTGACTTTTAGGTTTTTGGAACAAGTCTTGTTTTGTTTTGTTTTGAGGACATAGCTAATGGCAATAAACATTTCCATGTTTATTCCTGGCTCTGTGCTCAGAGATCACTCTTGTTAGTGCTCAGGGTGCTAGTGATCAAACTGGCATTGGCTGTTTGGCAAGGCAAGTGACTTACCCCTGTACTATCCATCCCCATTAAAATTTAATTAAAAATTTGAAGCATTTTATTTTCCTATAAACGTGAATAGTTTTCTCTGAATATTTTTCAGTGATTAAGTATAGGTCCCTTATAGAATCAGAATATCATATCCATTTGTTTCATTTGTGGAATCTGCTATTTGAATGCATAACTTGACCTATCCTGGATACAATATTTTTGTTCCCTCAGAAGTCATGTTGAAATTCTAATCCACAAAGATGTAGCTTTTAGAGGGTAGAAACTTTTGGAAGGTTCTTAGGTATGAGAGTAGAATAGTATGAAAAATATAAAAAATAAGATGTGGGGCTGGAGCGATAGTATAGCGGGTAGGGCTTTTGCCTTGCACGTGGCCGACCTGAGTTTGATCCCCAGCATCCCATATGGTCCCTCCAGCACTTCCAGGAGTAACTAAGTGCAGAGCCAGGATTAAACCCTGAGCATCTCCAGATGTGATCCCAAAAAGCAACAAAAACAACTTAAACCAAAAAATATAAGATATAGAACTTCCTCATCATCAACCATGTGAGAATGGCGGTGACTAGGAAGAGGCCACAGAGAATACAGCCATGTTAGCTCCTTGACATTCCCACTTTTCATAGCACTGGGACAAATGACTGTTTATATGCCACCTGGTCTGTGGTATTTTGTTATCACAACTTGAAAGAGGGAAAAACTAGTTCCAAACTTTCTAGGAATTCATATGACCTTCGTCTGATATAGAATTTTTTTGTAATTTTTTAAATAGAATCACCATGAGACACAGTTAGAAGGCTCTTCATGATCAGGTTTCAGTCATACAATGTTCCAGTAACCACCCCTCCACCAGTATACATTTCCTACCACCAATGTTCCTTTATGTCATCCCCCAGGTCCCAGCTTTTCTCTCCTGCCAACCCCCACTTGCAGCTATCTCTGTGGCAGGCACTTTCCTCCTTTCTCCTTCTCTCTTTCCCATTGGTCATTATGGTTTGCAATACAGATACTGAGAGGTTATCATGTTTGTTCCTTTATCTACTTTCAGCACATAGTTCTTATACAAAGTGATCATTTTACAACTATATTTATCAGAGTGTTTCTGCTATAGAATTTTATTATTTTATTTTTTTTTGGCTTTGGGGTTATATCTGGCTGTGCTCAGAGGCTGCTCCTGGCTTTATACTCAGGGGTTCTTCCTAGTGGTTCTTGGTGTATGTGGTATGGGGAATCCATATAAGGATGTTCAAAATGGGATCATTTTTAATTGGTTTTTTAGTTTTCTATTTATTTGTTTGCTTTATTTGGGTCACATTTGGCAATGCTCAAAGGTTGCTCCTGGCTTTTCACTCAAGAATTGCTACTGGTGGTGATGGGGGACCATATGGGATGTCTGGAATTGAACCTGGGTCAGCTGTGTTTAAGGCTAATACCCTAATGGATATACTATCACTCCAGGCCCTGGGTTGGATTTTAAAATTTCTTTACTTCCATATTTCTCTTTATTTAAAAACTGCCTAAACTATCAATTCTTGAATATCTACTGTGCATGAAGTTCTTTCATTTTCATTTTGGATAAGATTAAGAAAAATGATCAATGGTAAAATTTGAGGCATTGATAGAGATCATGTTTGAAATTGTTGGTAAGAATGTTGACTGGTCCAGCCTTTTTGGGAAACAATATGGACATTCCTCCAAAAACTAGAAATTGAGCTCCCCATTTGACCCAACCATACCACTTCTGGGAATATACCCTGGGAAGACAAAAACACACAATGGAAATACCATCTACACTTCTATGTTCATAAGAGCACTATTCATAATAGCCAGAATCTGGAAACAACCAGAGTACCTGAGAACAGACGAGTGGATAAAGAAACTGTGGTACATCTACACAATGAAATACTTCACAGCTGTTAGGAAAAAGGAAGTTATGAAATTTGCCTATAAATGCTTGGACATGGAGAGGCTCATGCTGAGTGAAATTAGTCAGAGGGAAAAAGGACAGATATAAAATGATTGCATGTATTTTCAGGATATAAAAAATAGCATGATACCAATATCCAAGTTCAGACAAAATATGGAACAGGAGTCTTGTCAGTGAATGGAACATACTGCAAATGTGTGGGAGTCAGAGGCTAGGTAAAATAAAGAAAGGAACAGTGTACTAATAATTATTGTAAATTATAATACCAGCCTAGAATTGAGCATTGAAAGGAGGCAAAAGGATGTACATGA